>PVLC010011295.1:0-47129 GCA_004027655.1 Graphiurus murinus
AAGCCTGACAGGCCAAGGTCCCATTAACTTCAACAACTGTAAGTGTATGTTGGGCATCAGGCCAGCTGCTAGAGTCAACTCAAAACTTACTTTCAGGGGAGAAATTGTCAAGAGCCTAGTTTTTGTGGAGTATTTTATTGTATTCTATAAAAATACTTCTTCAATCAGCTTACAGTTCTTTGGAGGAGAAAAGGTCTTAGCTACATAATTAGAGAATGAAATAAGGCAATATGCTATAAAGTGCTCATTTGGATATTTTACATGCCCCCAGGAAAGACTCCCAAAGACTCTCCAATCCTTTTCTCTGATCAAAAGAACCCCCAAGTTTCCATGAACTATTCAGACTTCACTGAAAATGCTTTGCTAACAAATTTCTCTTCCTACATATATACTTTGATAGCCTAAATGACCCCTCGATCCTCCATATAATTCTGGACCATTAGGTTCTGATTGTGATGTGTCTGTCCTCCCAGCCACAGTCACCCAGGGCTGTAGAATGCCTCCTTAGTGAGCAGCGCCCCTCAGCACTCCTGTTTATGTGGCTTCTGTACTGAAATGAAGCTGCCATTTTTCAGTATGAATGTCTTTTTTTTCCCTCTCTCATGACATAGACAAATGTTGATGTTTACTACAAGTTGGTACATTAGTTGCTAATTAAGTCCCTTGTTGCTTCAGCCAAAACTTGCTGTATTGAATCCAAGAAAAGAATGGCAGCTATATCAAAAATAAGTTGTTGGGAATTTTGTTTTGTTTTATTACAAGAAAGTTGTCTATTAAAGAATATGGGGAACTTACATTCTGGGGGATAGGGAAATTAATTTCAGCCTTGGCTTCCCCTAGCTGAATTGGTGGTTAAAGTTCCTCCGTGTGTCACTGGGCCCTGGTCAAAGCTATATAATTACTAGCACTCTAAGCATGAGCATTAAGGGTGTTTATTATTATATATATTTTTTTCAGACTCACCTCCAAGTTCTGGGGAACCCTCAGGAGGTCATGCCTATTTTAGGAAGGGTGCAGAGATGACTTCCTCCCATGATCCATATTTCCAGAAATACGTCTTAACTTTCATTTCTCAACCTGTCTTTTGTAGTCTTGGCACTCTGTTTGGGCCACACCTCACACCTACCTGCATTCATGAAGGGCGATTCCTTTCTATTCACCTCAGGGGCTGGGGCAGTTTCTCTCCTCTCCCCTCTTCTCTCTCTTCTCTCCTCTCTCCTCTCTCCTCTGTCCTCTCTGGTCTCTCCTCTCTCCTCTCTCCTCTCTTCTCTCTCTTTTTTCTTGGGTGGGAAGCCCAGACTCACACTTTCCTGCTCTCCCTGCACTTAGCTCACCCGGGGTCTCACGGGCCAGGCAGAACCGCAGCTGACCAGAGGAGGAGTACTGCCAGAGCTTTGCTGACTTAATCGATCCGAGAGAATTCACTTTCCTTTTGTATTTCCATGGGATCCTTTGCTAAACAGTCGTCTTCCTACCAGCAGCCACCAATGGGTGGCTCCTCTGACGAAACTCATTCCCCACCCTCCCGCCTGCCCGGAAGATAGATTACGTTTGGAAAGTCCTGAGAGAGAATCGAAACAGAAAGCAGAGTCAAAGTTTAAAGAGCTGCCTGGGAGAAAGCAGGACTCAAAGCTTCCTCCTGGAGGTACCGCGACGGCCGGGTCCTGGAGAGTCCAAGCTGTCGGCTCGCTCACTAGTCTGCATCCGCCGCAGCCCTGCCCACCTGCCCACCTGCTGGGTGCAACCGTGCGGACCTGGAGGCCCTTCAAGCCACCTTGTCCTTAGGCCCAGCGCTGCAGACCTTGCTACGCCAAGGCAGCGGACAGAGGCACAAACTCTGACCTGTCAGTCCGTCTGTTGGGGAGAATCCTCTTCCTTCGCTGGGAAGAAAAGATGTCGAATGGGTACCGTGCAGACCACAGTTTCCGCTATCTCATCTCCTGCTTCAAGAACAGGGTGAAAAAGTATATCCAGGTGGAACCTGTACTGGACTACCTGACCTTCTTGCCTGAAGAAGTGAAGGAGCATATTCTTAGGACTGCCAACACTTTGGGTAACCTGAAAGCAGCGGAGCTGCTTCTGAATACTTTGGAAACTGAGGACTGGCCGGTCGGCTGGACTCGGCAAGTTGTGGAGGCCCTCCAGAGAGCGGGCAACCCCATAGCCGCCCGTTACATGAACCCTGAGCTCACCGACTTGCCCTCCCCATCATTTGAGAACGCTCATGATGAGTGTCTCCAGCTGCTGAATCTCCTTCAGCCCACTCTGGTGGACGAGCTTCTGGTGAGAGATGTCTTGGATAGGTGCGTGGCAGAGGAACTGTTGACCATTGAAGACAGAAATCGGGTAGGTGTCAGTTCAAATGGATGTGGGCTTTTGGACATTTTTTTTTTTTTTTTTTTTTTTTTGCAGAGCAGAAGTTTGCAAATGATCTTTGACTTCTGTGGGCAAACCCGGTTCCTTCTTTAAAAGAGAATATTGGGGGTGGAGGAGAGGGAGAATCAATGAAGGAATCACATCCCTTGACATTATGATATATGTGAGAATACTAATGCCAATCTCAAGATCCTTTATGGGAAAGGGGGTGGGGAGGGAGCTAGGGGAAAAGTTCACCAAGTGCTGTGTGCATGGATGTCACTATTACTGTGAACTACCTTATGATGTGACCAATAAAAGTACTAGAGAGAGAGCGAGAGAATATATCAGCTGGGCATCGTGGTGCTTGCCTGTGATCCCAGTACTTGGGAGGCTGAGACAGGAGGATCCATAAGTTCAAGACCAGTTTTTGCAACTTAGGGAGACCCTACTTCAAAATAAAAAATGAAATAAAATTGGGCTCAGGATGTAGCTCCGAGGTAGAATGCCCCTGGGTTCAATCATCCAGTAGTTACCACAAAAAAAAAGAAAAAAGAAAAAAAAAAAACAAAGAAAGAAAGAAAGAGAATATCTAGGCACCTTAAAACATAATTTTGAAAACTTAAATGCAAAAGAGCTAATTCCATAATCCCTTTACTGAAATAAAATGAAGAATTAACATTAGAATAAGAATGTGTACTAATAGATAATATTTCTTGAATAGTTACTTTGTGCAGTTAGTATAATTTTGGAAATACATTAACACAGTTCATTTTCAAAATAACCAATGGGAGTTCCTAATGGAATTAACTCCATTTTACAGATGAGAAAACTGAGGTGGCTTAATTTGCTACAGATATCCCAGGAAGAACAGCAGCAGACATGATATCTCTCAGGTCCTGGTGGTGTTGAATCATGAATAGTGTTGAATGTAGTTCCATAGAACAAAGGTCAGCAAACTATGGCCCTACTAAAACTACTCATTTTAGTAGTCCACAAGCTAAGAATAGTCTTTGGATTTTTAGAGTTTCAATTAAGTGTTCATAAAGTTTTATTGAAACACAGTTATGCTCATTTGTTTCCATACCTTTTATGACTGCTTTTTCACAGTTGAACAGACCATAGGGTCTGTAAAATCTAAAATATTTATTATCTAGTCCTTTAGAGTAAAAGTTTTATAATCTCTGCCCTGTATTATACATTATACCATATAGCCTTAGTCCAAATGAAGGAATTACATATAACACAATTCAACGCAAAAACGCACATGTACTTATTTTCTTTAATTAAGGTTTCTATATCGTTTGGAATCAAAGTTTAGATATTATTTACTGGAAAAATGTTTTTCATATTAGTGAAGAAACAACAGATTTTTTTTAAAGGTGGCATTTTGACAGGGTGAATTTAACAGGTGAATTTACACTTAACATAATGTTCCTGATTTCTCAGTGAGTGAAGATAAGCTAGGAAATATATAACTGTTGACTTATTTGAATCTAGCTTGTTCAGGGTTGTAAACCAAAAGTCTTATTTTGAAAGACATGTAGGCAAATAAACCCATCACTACAAGTCACAGGCTTTGTCTATGCTATGTTATGGTTTTGACATTTTGTCTTTCTTTCTTTAAAATTCATCCAGTGTTTGTATCTTCATTACAAAGTTCCAGGTATCAGGTTGATGAGCAGTAGCCAATGATTTGCCTTGGTCTTTCAGGACTAAAGTTAGTGATCCTTTCTAGACTCGACAGCCACAGGGTCTATCCAAAGACCCAAACATGCATCTAATTTTGATGGCCAGTTTTCCCAACAAGTAAATTTCTTTACACTGTTGTCTGTAGCGTTTATGTCATTTTCGTGTATTGAGAACCAACTAGAACGCATTATAGTAGTCCAGCTGGATATGACAAATGTGTACATCACTGTGGCAGAATCTTAATTTGGAAGAAAGTATGCAGCCTCCAAGCCAGCTGGAGATGGAAGATGGCATTTCCAGCCACAGTAGCTGTTAGGAAGTCCAGAAGCAACAGCGTCCAGTAACACCACAAAGCTGTTTATGTTTGGTGTATATGATGTCCCGATTGCCAGCAAAACAGCACTTCTTCTTATTTACTCTAAATACTTCTGCCTATCAGCATCACTTTTGTCTTGCCTGGATGGAATTTCAGCCAGCTACATTTTATCCAAGTTCTTGAATCTGGCAAGCTTGGAGGCAGTAGCAGTGATGTAAGGAATTTGACACAAAGAAGACAGAGAGTAAAGGGACTTTTGTGTACTGGCAGCATTGGAGGCCAAAGCAACCCCAACTTTCCCCCAGCTTC
Organism: Graphiurus murinus; assembly: GCA_004027655.1. Classification (NCBI taxonomy): domain Eukaryota; kingdom Metazoa; phylum Chordata; class Mammalia; order Rodentia; family Gliridae; genus Graphiurus; species Graphiurus murinus. The sequence goes on from PVLC010011295.1 coordinate 4,673, forward strand.
ACATTTTAAAGGAGACCTGGAAAGACTGAATAGCAATATAGATGAGACTCTCTAAGGAGCAATAGTGTGTCTACGAGAGACTGTAATAATTTTATATGCAGCATTTTACATTATTGGTTCTAAAAATAAGCTATGGTAGACAGTGAGAGGGAGCATTAGATTTGAGAGAAACTCTTTTGATGTGGGATTCATCAAAGATAATTTATATTGCAGCAGAATTGAGTGGTAGGACAATTATGAGAATTTAGAATGGGAAGTCATGGATTTGGGGTCCATCTTTGCTTCTTACTGTGTGTTTAGTTTTAGGAAGTTATTTAAGCAAGTTCAATGATCCAAAGTTTACCTGCAAAAAAGAGCATTGTAAGAATTTCTTTTTACTTTTTTGATATTGGGGATTGAAACCAGAGGCATTTTACCTACAAGCTATATCCCCAACCCATATACATACATATATATATTTTTTTTATTTTTTTAAATTTTGAAACAGGATTTCACTAAGTTGCTGAGGCTGATTTCAAACCAACAATCCACCTGTCTCAGCCTCCCAAGTAATGGAATTACAGGCATGCACCACCATGCCGAGTTAATAATTTCTTTTCTCAGAGTATTTTAGTCAACATCAAATGAAAAATAGTGTTTATGAAAAAGCCTTATAATTAATAAAGAACTATTTTGGTATGCTGACTATACTGACTTTTATTAACACTCATCTTGTTATATTTCCTCATAAAGTGATTCTCAAGGATTTAGGTCAATTTTAAACTGCTTCTTAAAGTCCCCAGACTAAACTGATTTAAAAGAGAAACTATGTATTTTATCATTTTTTCCAGATATTTTCTTTTATTTTTTGCTTTTCTTAATATTTTTTAGAATTTTATTGGTGCAATATAATTATACATCTTAGTGAAATTCAAAGTGATACATTCCTATATGCACATGACATATCTTGGTGTGTTTCTTCCTATGTCTTTCATTTTTTGAGCTCCCAGAATCTAGCCAGGACTAGGTATAGAGTTAGTACTTAATAAGTACTGATTACTTGATTGGTTGTTTGAATTTATTTCCAAAAAGTTGTCTGGAATGAGTTGGGAACACATGATGTGTTAAGTTGCCTTGCCAAGCACTGGGGAATGGATAGATGGTGGGCATTAGATTCCAAATCTGATTTTTGACAACTTAAAAAAAACTATGTTAAAAGTTAAGCTTAGCTGAGCTAAGTAATCAGGACATCTAAAAATTGATCTTTTATTTTTATTCTTTTCTTGTGTTCCAGTAGACATTTTCTACTTGATCTGTTCTTTCAGTTTAGGAGTCCCACCCGCATTTTCCAGCTTTTTCCCCAATTAAAGCAGGGTTTCTGAAAATGGTCTGAGACTTAGTTTTACGTCCATTGAGTACCCAAAGAACATACTTAATTTATTGATTTATTCATTCATTTGGTTTGAATTTTCTGAGTGGCATCTTCATGCCAGATACCATGCTAGTGGTGAAAAGATAAGAGAGAAACATAGATATGTCTGCGCTTTGCTGGAGCTTATGTTGTGGTATTAATCAGAATTCATACTTCCAACCAATAAAGAATGTCTACTGCATGTGCACCACTATTTTACATGCTGGAGATTCAGCAGTAAATACAATATTCATTTTGTATTTTGTTATAATTGAATGATTCCTCACAGTAAAGGAGTGTCTCTGCATTGCCCTGCTGCTTTTAGGGTGATTAATGACAACCTAACACGCTCATTAACTTATTATAGCCCACGAACTCTGGAACAGAAGCAATTGTATAAACATTTCCCTATTATCTTAATATCAATCTGAACAGCTGAAGAAAGGTGAATGTCTCAGACCTGGCTGAAAGCACTAAACACCTGTAGTCTTGGTGGCCTCATACTGGTCTCATTTACATAGGAGAACCAGACATACCATCCTTAGCCCAGGTAGAAACTCAGTACAGTTCCTCCAACATGAAGTTGAGGATCAGTGTTCCTCTAGCTCATTGTTTTGTCGGGCAAATTAAGGAGGATCAGAGTCTTGTTAGAAGAAAGAAGTATGGATAAGAAGTTAGCTGTCAGACTGACAAATATTTATTTGGTTAGAACGTGAATGAATTATTTATCACATATAAATTTTGCTTTCTGATTTACCATTAACTGGGAGTTGAACTCTGTTCGATTCAAACATCATGTTTGAAGAGCAATCTAAGGTTATTATGAGAGGAAGAAAAGAATTTTTTTATTAAGCTGTACAATTGTGCTGTCAAGCTAGCGACTTATGAAAATATCATCGGTTTCTCCACTGATTCTTGTTGGAAAGAGGGAAAAAAAAACACACCTAAGAATTAGAATATGAAAGTATTGAGTTGTTTTACCCACAAATTCACCTATATTTTACTGTCCACAAATTAGCTAACAATGTAGCCACACATTTTTAAATTTATTGAGAAAATATCCAGTGGGGAAAGAATCATCATGTGTCAATCTCTAGTTTAAATAGTCATGTCCTAGTAATTTCAGTTATTGTTTTCAGGTAATTTAGAGTCTAATATCTTTATAATATTATATAATAAAGTAAAACGTGTGTGTGTATGTGTGTGTGTGTGTGTGTGTGTGTGTGTGATTAACTCAAAGGGAACTGATGTACTTTCCTGAACCAAAACTGGGAAGATTTCTTAAAAAATTAGAATCTCCATGGGGCTACTAAAATTTACACAGAAATCATATGTAGTTCCACACTCAAATAATAAAAATGCATGTAGGAAATAATAATCCTCAAATGCTTGTGCTTAATAAGGGCAAAGAGAGCTTGACAAATGAGATTCCATAGTAAAAATTAACTCAACAGATTAATAATTAAAGAAAATTGAGTGAATAGAATATGCTTAGACTTTTAATAAAATTATTCTTCACAGTGCTCATTCGTTCTCTTTAGAGAAATTCTTTCTGATTACTTCTGTCAGATATATTTAAAGCTGATTAAAGGATCAGATAGTAGAACTGGAAAAGGTTGACTTAAAGTGGGAAAACAGTCTTATTTGCATCTATAGCAATTACTTCTCTAATGAGCAGGTAATAATAATGATCTTACGAACACTGGATGAGACAAAGAATTTACATTAGATTAGTGAATTTAGAGAAAAGGTAGAAAATGAGCAAGAAACTGCCTAAAAAATGCTGTAAAGGAGATAGATTGAAATCACTTAAAATTTCTGACGTTCAATTACTAAAGTTCAAATCATCTTTTTTGGCCAGAAAATAAAAGTGGAAAAAAGTAGTTGTAATTCTAGTTCAATAGGTAACATTCAGCCTCTAAAGCCAATTATCTGGGATCAAATTCTACCTCTGCCATTGACTAGCTGTGTGATCTTGAGAGGTAACTAGACATCCCTGTGCCCTGTGCCTTGGATTTTTTGTCTGTAAATGTTTTTTGTTTTTTTCTGGTACTTGTTTTGGTGCTACTAGGTTAATATACACAAAACCCTTAGAACAGCATTATCATTATCTAATAAAACTAACTTTTAAATAGGGGCCATGCTGAACACCCTTCTGTACTAAGTAGTGTCTGTTAGTGAAATGTTAGTGAAAATAAATAATTCTCCCAGTATTCTGTAACAATAGCTAATACTAAATTTGTGCCAGACATTTTTGCAAAAATGCTAACAAATCCATGACATTAAAAAGTTTTTTAATATAATCACAGGATTAGAAGATAGCACAACAATGTTATAGGGAAGAATTAATTTAAACAATCTAAAATTATAGATGCAGAAATTTGTCAGGTGATGAGAAAGAACTTTGACAATATCTTAATATTTATCATTTAGGTTTTTGAGAAGAATCAAGTGCGATGCTTAAACAATGTTTGAAAAAAGTCTGGGTTCTCAACATAGACAAAATAAAGCAGAATCACATGGGGGTAGTTCCTAAACATTAGCACTTTTGAAGTCTCCACAAGTGATTCTAGTCTGAACTAGGATAAAGAAGCCCTGAAATAATTAACTTTCTTCCCCTTCCTTCCTTCCTTCCTTCCTTCCTTCCTTCCTTCCTTCCTTCCTTCCTTCCTTCCTTCCTTCCTTTCTTTCCTCCCTTATTTCTCTTTGATTTTTCTTCCTTTCTCTCTCTCTCTCCCTTTCTTTCTTTCTTTCTTTCTTTCTTTCTTTGTGTTTTGTGTTTTGTTTTTGTTTTTATTTTTAATCTGGAAATCAAACCCAAGGACATTCTGCCTCTGAGCTACACCCCAGCCCTATTTTTATTTTATTATTATTATTTTTTAATTTCAAAACAGGGTCTCCTGACTCTTCTGCTATGGCTACATTGGCGTCTCAAGTCTGGAGATTGCCCCTAGGATGCGTAGATGAAAGACCCTCCTACTTCTTGGGAAGTAAAGATATGACCCTAAAGGAGTATGGTTTTATGACTCTAGAAAGTTTGCTTTACCAGGCTATGTTAAGAATGTGGGCTATACGTGTAAAACGAAGAAGTGGTGCTATTTGTGTTCTGACAATGGTTGATATGTCACAAATGTCTATGTAACCCTGTTGTATTCAAGAAATGTATAAAAAATCTGTGCTGAAAAAAATAAATTAAATTTAAAAAAAAGAAGGGGGGAAAAAAAAAAAAACAGGGTCTCACTAAATTACTGAGAGTCTCACTAAGTTGCTGAGGCTGACCTCTACCCAGTGATCCTCCTGTCTTAGCATTCCAAGTACTGAAATTATAGGCATGTGCCACCATGACTGCCTGTGCCACCATGCCCAGCAAGAAGCCCTGAAATTTCTTTTCTATCTTTTAAGTTGCCTCATTTCTACATGTAAACAGAGGCCCAGCGAGATGAAGTGACTTGCTTGATGCACCAGAAAGCTAATGATGTCCTTATTTTCTCTCTGGCTTGATGTAGCTTGGGACATTAGTCTTAGTCTCTCAGGATCTGGGAAGATGTGATGATTGCACAAATGATCCTTATTAACAAAGATTTACTAGATAATGTAAAAGAGAAAGCAAATCAAGGCTGAAGACTGCAATGAGTGGATATTGAAATGACTATACCTCATACTTCAGAAAAGGAATGGATATAGGAAAATATCATAAAATTAAATCAACAAAAATATGAAAAATATTATTGTAGCAATAATAATGAAAATATTGAGTGGGCAAGAATATAAATCTGTGGTAGTAATTACTTACTTTCCTAGTGGTGATTGTGAAGAAAGAGGATTCAGATAAGATATGTTGGATTTCAATAAAAAAAAAAAAGAAATGTTGGATTTCCCATTCATAAACTTCATGACCTGCAAGGAAACAGCTAGTCATAGATCCACAGAAAGAACTTGGTTAAAAAGAGACATAACATGGAGACAGATTAAAGACGGTTTCTCTTTATTCCTTATTCAGAATGGTTAAGGTAAACATTTATTTTCTAAGCATCAGGTTTTAATATTTCAATGCCTTAAAAAACAATGCATGCTTAAAAGGGTGCTTGGCTCAGAGACCTGGTAGACTCCAGAGTGCTACAAGGAGCATTACTGTTTTCTTTAGTGTTTTAATATAAGCCTTTTTAAAACTTATGCTTAATCATTCAATTTTCCTAAAGAATCTTGCCTCTTTAAATTTATTTGTAAGGTATTTCATCTTCTTTATTTCTACTTTTCTCTTAAAACAGATTGCTGCTGAAGAAAAAAATGGAAATGAATCAGGTGTAAGAGAGCTGCTGAGAAGGATTGTGCAGAAAGAAAACTGGTTTTCTGCATTTGTGAATATTCTTCGCCACACAGGAAATGAGGCTCTTGCGGAAAAGTTAACAGGCGTGGATTACTCAGAAAACAATGCAGGTATTTCTAATTTAACTAAAGAAGATTTTCTGCACTTTGTTTAGTGATCGAGACATAATGAAACCAATAGACAAAATGCCAAATATCAAGGTTTTTACCACAATTTTTAAATGGGAAGGAATTAGATACATCATTAATGTTATTCCTTTTATGAATGAGGAAACTGATGCTTAGAAAAGATAAAGTTATAAGAAACCACAAAATTTAGCAAGCTGGGCTAGAATGCTGGTGGTTGACACTCCTAACACTCCACCAACAATTTAGTTTTGGAAACAAGAAACAAGATAATTGCCTGAGATATCTATCAAGATATCTGTGTGTGTGTGTGTGTGTGTGTGTGTGTGTGTGTGTGTGTAAGAGAGAGAAAGACACTGAGATACTGAGGGTTGAACCCAAGGGCATTCTATCGTTGAGCTTTACACACCACACAGCCCTATTTTATTTTTTAGTTTAAAACAGTCTCACTAAGTTACTGAAGGCTGCTGGCTTCCAGTGTTTCTCTAGTCATTGCTTTATAGATATATTTGTATCTGTTTTTTTTCCTCTCTCTTTATACATACAGAGAGAGCAAGAGAAGAGACACACACACACACACACACACAGAGAGAGAGAGAGAGAGAGAGAGAGAGAGAGAGAAACAGATGGATACATACAATGGAAAAAAGCAGTGATAGAGACAGAGTTGATTTTTTTTTTTATGAGGTATTTAAAAAGTTCTGAAGAACTACGAAGTGGCTTTAATAAACCTTTGTGCAGAGGAGCCATGAGGAGTGTAGTGTGATCAATATGACCAGGAGAGCTCACTTTTATACACTCCAAAACAAATACTGTACAGTGCTGTCTGAAACCAACATAAAGCAGAAAGTTCAAAAGACCTTGAAGCTATCCTGTCTCTCTGGAACTATTCAAGAACTTGAGGGGCTTAGTTAAGGGTGATTGATACAGCATTCAAGTGAGGTAAGTAATTCCGTGATGTGCGCACTAGCAAGTTTCAGGGCTTCTAATTCTCCTTGCTTCTGCTTGTGGGATAAAATGTAACTATATAAAAAGTCTGTGGTAGCAAGCAGCATCTTTGCTTTGCTTTACTCTGCTTTGCTTTGGTTCTCTGGAGGGGTCTCAATGACAATGGCATCACAACATCAAGATCACATTTTTTTTTTTTTTTTTGGCCTGTGTATATTATTTCCCAGGCATATTTTTTCCCTCACAGCATAATTCTAACATGCTTGCTAAGTCTGAAGGGACCTCTAGTCAAAGCTGCATGCTGTTATGGGGCCAAATTTCTCCTACACTCCAAGAAGAAGCCTAAGCCCCAGTTCAGACTACCCATCTCATGATGAATACCCATTCTAGATGTCATGGAACCAGTACCAACCATGACTATAATTCTAGGACTCGAATTTTAAAGAAAAATGCCTACTGTCTAGATTTTTTTTTTATTTCTTTCCTGGAAAATTTTGGCCTTAGTTTATCAAAAGATGTTAGAAAGGGCAGATTTTCCAATAACAAAGTATTTGGTACACTCATCTTGTTAAGTGACACATAGCCATTTTATGTTTGGGTCCAGTGGTATAATTATTCAGAAAACAATCTATAAGATCAGCTTCAAAGTATCTTTCAGAACCTCCTGATGTACATGTGTGTCTGGTAATAGTTCATGCTATGAAAATTCCTAAGTTCCAATTTACTGGGTGCCTAGCTAAAATTTCAGTGTAATTTTTCAAATGACAATTCTTTGAAAAACAGCAATCTAGTGGAGTATATTTAGTCAAACTTATGTCATGTCAGTATTCTAACACATCAAATTTCATATGCATTGTATTCACATGCCTTCCTTTTAATATCTTTATTGTATGCCTTAATTCTATTGTGATTAGGTCTTTGAAAGTCTAGAAATGTCTTAAGGACTAGTTTTTCCTGATTATCCCAGCTTGACTGCATATACTGGTTGGCCAAGGCCAGGCACTATATATAAATGGGAAAGGCCTGTGAAAAGAAAAACATGGCAACAAGTACACCCATAACTCTTACTCCCACTCGGGCCCCATAACAGGGTCCTCTCACAACAGGGAACTTTTCCCCTTTCAACCAAAGTGAGTGATGATGAATGTTGACCCAGATATAAGGGAATTGGGCAGAGTAGCCAGGGGTCTCTAGGCTTCCTTTAAAGGTAGATTGGAAAATGCCAACCCCCTCCAGGGCTCAATGTTTCTGTATTCCCCAACACTCTTACAGGCATCGACACTCACTCTTGACCAACTCATTCCAAAGATGTAGAGTTTACTTTTCATTTCCTTGGAAAACCCAATCAGGAGAGTCAGGGATTTAAATATTGTCTGCTGACCTCTACATCTTATAGCAATATGAGCATTTTCCAGGTAGGCTTTAATGACTAGAATGGAGTTAGCTGTGATTATTCCTGTGGTTAGGAGCTACCATGACTTGAATGGTGCCCCTCAAATTGTATAGACCAGTTGGTTGTGGTGGCATGCGCCTCCTAAGGCTTCCCAGTATTTGGGAGGCTGAGACAGGAGAATTACAGCTCTGAGGCTAGCCTCAGAACTTAGAGAGACCTTGTTTTGAAATGAAAAGTGAAAATGGTTTGGCATGTAGCTTGGAGATAGAATGCCCAAGTGTTCAGCCCCTAGTACCACCACCAATGATAATAATAATAATAAACTAAAAATCCTTGTAGACTGAAACCTTAACCCTCCATGTGGTTATATTCAGATATAGGGTATTAAGAGGTGATTAAGGTACAATGAGTTAAAAAAAATTGAGGCTCTTATGTGGAAGGGCTTTGACTTTATAAGAAAAGGAAGAGGAGCTAGGCATGATGGCACACACCTGTGATCCCAGTACTTGGGAGGCTGAATCAGGAAAATCGCAGGCTTGAGGACAACCTCAGCAAGTGTTAGACTCTTTCAAAAAAAAAATTAGGGCTGAGGATATACCTCTGAGGTAGAATGCCCCTAGGTTCAATCCCCAGTACCACACACATATACAAACACACACACACACACAAAAGAAGAAGAAGAAGAAGAAGAAGAAGAAGAAGAAGAAGAAGAAGAAGAAGAAGAAGAGGTCTTGGGGAAAAGATCACTTTCTCTCCATCATATGATGACTCCATGAGAACAGGGCCTTATGCAACTCAAGAAGAAAGAACTTTCTAGACACTCACTGACCCTTCAGTATCTTTATTTTGGACTTCTAGTCTTTAAAATTGTAAGAAAATGTTTGTTATGTAAGCCATCTAGTCTATGATGCTTTGTTCTATTGACCTGAGCTAACCAATACAAATTTTAGTAGGACAAAGTTGGATGCCACTAAAACAAATACCTAACCACACCAAAGTAACTTTGGAGCCTGGTAATGTGTAGGAAGTGGAAGTGTGGAGGTGAGTTTGAGAAATGTGGCTTTTAAGGCTGATTCTGGTGAGCTCTTAGGAAGAAATGAGGAACATGTTTGCTCTGGTTTGGATATTCAATGTCAGCCCCAAAACTCATGTGTTGAAAGTCTGGTCCAGAGTTGGGGTATGGCTGGAGAAATGTCAGCACTGGAGGAACTAATTTATCCCTCACTCCTTCCTGCTTTCCGACTGCCATGAGTTGAGCAGATTTCCTTTGCCTAGCCATGCACCTGTGATGTTTCTGTCTTGTTGCTGGCTGACCATTGGCTGGACCTCTGAAATCATGCACCAAAATAAACTATTCCTCCTCTAAATGGTTCTTATCAGCTATTTCGGTCACAGTGAATGAGACAAAGCTGACTAAGGCAGTGTCTTTGGAAACTGAAAGAAAGGTGAACCTTTTTATAAAGCAGCAAAGACCTTGGTGGAGCAGTGTCCTAGTATTTTGTGGAAGGTGGTCCTAGTGGAAAATGAAATTGTATATTTAGCCGATAACATTCCAAAGACAAATGTGGAATGGGTGGTTTTGATTTTCCTGACTGCTAATGGTAAAATGAAAAGGAAGTGAAAGAAGGAATTGTTGACTAAATAATGAACAGAACTTGAAGATTTGGGAAATTCTAAGGAGTACATGAGCAAATGCTTGATAAAGAGGTTATGTAGACAACCATTTCAGCAGAAGCAAGGTGAAAAGCTAGGATTAAGCTAGGAGAGACACTGTCAGTTTGGACTGAAGGACCCAGAAAAAACAGGATGGAATGAAGAAAGGCTGTCAGACTGCTTGGGTTCTACAGAATCAGGCCATATTCTATTTGGCTGTGAACATGTGCTGTTTTCTCAAGGAAAGGAAAGAATACCCTCACAGCAACATAGAGGTGATGAGGGCTGCGACCCCCACTACCGGCCCAGGGAGCAACACTGTTCCCTCCTTGGTTTCAGTGAGTAGAACCACTTCTCTGGACCAGACAAGGTGCCTCTGAGCTGGAGCTACCCACACAGAAAGGTGCCAGCTCAGGGCCCACACAGAGTGCCAAAAGTGAAGGCTGCCCTGCCACCCCAGTGGGCCTGGAGGGCAGAGTATCAAACCAAAGAAAACTGTTCTTGAGCTTTAAAATCTGGTGGAAGATGGCCTGGTGATGCACACCAGTAATCCCAGTACTTGGGAGACTGAAACAGAAGGATTTCAAGTTTGAGGCCAGTTTCAGAAACATAGTGAGACCATGTTTCGAAAAAAAAAAAAAAAAAAGAAATAGGGCTTGGGGTGTAGCTCAGAGGTAGAATGCCCCTGGATCCAATCCCCAGTCTCTCTCTCTCTCCCTCTGATGGAATTTGCCTTGCTATGTTTTTGGGCCTGTTTGGGAGAAATCATCTTTTCCTTCTTTCCTGTATATCCTTTGGAATGAGATGTTGATCCTATTCCTGTCCCACCATTATATTTTGGTATATTCATCTGGTTTCACAGGTCGACCGCTAGAGGAGAATTTGCTTCAGGAGATGAATCACACCCAGTTTCTTACCCATATGAGACTTAGATAGTTGAACTTTAGACTTTACAGTTAATACTGGAATGAGTTAAGACATTTTGAGCTTTGGAGATAGAGTGAATGTAATTCCCATACAGTAATACTATGAATGGGGGATCAATGGACAGTGGTAAAATGCTGTGGAAGAAATTCCACATCTGCCAAAGTCATAGGCTGGGGCCCCAACTTCCGATATAACCGTTTCTGGAGATAGTGTCTTTAGGAGATAATTCAGGTTAAATGAAATCTTACAAGTGAGACCCTAATCAGAAGTGGCTTATAACAAGAGGAAGAAAGAGGAGCCTCATTCTCTCTTCCTCTTGTGAGGACACCCTGAGAAAGTGGCTGAGTACATTCCAAGAAGGGAGCTCTCAACAGACATTGGCCCTGCTGTTCCGGTCCCAGCATCATGGATTTCTAATGTGCACAACTTCGAGCAATACATTTCTGCAGCATAAACCACTCAGTCTGTGGTATGTTGTTATGGGGGCCCAGGTGAACTGATGCTGGAACCCAGGCTGTGCATCTGTATGCTTATCAGCTCCTGGTTCTTTCCCTAGATGTGCGACCTTTGGCCAAGTACTTGGCCTTTCTGTCCCTCATTTTGCTCCTCTGTAAAATGGCAATAATAATATTGCTTAACACCTATGTTTATTTCCAGGCCTAAATCATTCAGTCTATGCAAAGTGCTTAATGATAAGCACAGAATAAATGGACTATTATCATTATAATCCTCAAACATGTTTAGTAGCTAGCCCGAAATACAGCCAAGTTGACTTGTGGCCTAAAGACAACAACCATTTTCTTCAGCAAATTCCTGGTACCAAGCAGATGGTGTGTCCCCCTTATTCTTTGAAGTCGGCTAGTGTGAATTCATACTTGGTGAAACCTTTATGGCCTTGGATCTCTCTGATGGATTGCAATCACTGGTTATCTGTATTCCATGTAGGCCTTTAATAAAACATTCAGGACACATTGGTGGAAGCCTGAAAAGTAGGAAGACAGGAGAAAGGAGGAATACAGACTATTTCGTTGAATTAAAAAAATCCCCAGGAATTCAGAATACATGAATTTGACATTAAAGCAGATGTACATCTCTTGTAGAACATACAGGGAGGGAACAAAATGGCAAGAGCACAAGCTAAAGAAAAACCACCACATTTGCATTTTCATTAATTCAGCCTTAAATGTAGCTTTGAGTCACTGAGTCAGTGGCTTCCTTCCGAACAATAATGGTCAGACAGGAAATCATCTCACTTTCTTGTGATTAGCATAATGCATGCCATGTTGTTGTTTTAACCAAAATTTAATCATTACAGAAAATTACTCACTGTGTTCATATTAAAAGTAAAAGTATTGTGTCATGACCAAAAACATGTTCTATGTCTTTCAAAACGTCAAAGTTCTAAAGTAGATTTCTGTAAGTCTCTACTAGGGACTCCCATTTTGTTTTCACTATTACAACAACAGTTATTTTTATTTTATGGATATTTGTATTGCAATTTAGTTTGCACCCTATTCAGAATTCTAAAGTATTTAAGTGTACTCAGGCAACCTCTATTTGGAACCTCTGTTTTCCTTCCTTCCTTCCTTCCTTCCTTCCTTCCTTCCTTCCTTCCTTCCTTCCTTCCTTCCTTTCTTCCTTCCTTCCTTCCTTTTAAATAGTAACAGCTGCATAGACTATATGAAAGCTTGTGTTGCATTATCACTTACATTCTACTACTTTATGCACAGAGATCAAGAGTTCATCATGTGAAGATGGTCCTGAAATCAATGAGCCACTTCCTTTAGTCACAGATCAGCCAAGTCCAGAGAAAGAGGACTGGGGCATCGACAGTAATTCAGTAGAGTCATCTTTGGCAGATTCTTCTGCAGTTTCAGGTACTTGAAACATTTGGATACTTTATATACACTAACTTTTTTGTTGTTTTTATTGGTGCATTGTAATCATACATCTTTGTTAGGTACAAGCTGGTAAAGGCATACATGCACATATCTCTCATTTAACCCTTCCCCAATTCCCAACCTCTCCTTCCCCCTCCTTCATTCTCAAGTTCAGTTTAGTGATTGACTTTGATATGTTTTACACTAATTATTACTTCTAGAAGAACCAGTTGGTGTACCGACGACATCAGGATCTATTAAACACAGGAAATTTGGGGCAGTGAATTTTTGGCAGTAAGTGCCTTTATTAAAATAATATTTTTACAGAAAATTAAACTAAACTAATTCCTCTTTGCAATGTTCTGCAATGAATACAATATTTATGTGTTATAGATATGAACAAACCTGCTTCTAATTTTACTTTATAAGACTCTTGAGGTTGTTCTAATGTGATAACTACTATAAGCATGTGCTCTATTCCATGGTTTCCAAAATACTTTCAAATATATCGGTCAGTTTAATTCATTCCCAAACCCCAAGTTTAAAAGGGTCATTTATCTTTCCCCTATTTTACAGACTGGGATATATGAGAGAGATTCAACTGGGTTACAGAGACAAAAAACAAGGCTGTTTTAAAAAAGAAGACAAAAGAGAGTGGGGTTGGCTTGCATTGCAGTATTTAGTTGCTGTAAGGACAAAATAGCACCAGGCTTACCTTCTTGATACTGAAACAGCTCTGGAAGAAGCAAACTGATTTAATTATTTCCCCCTTCATAATATGTTCATGACAAGAGAATCCTCTTTCCTTTCAAAGGGCCACATCCTATTTCTGCAAGAAACAGTTGCTTCAAATCTGTGAAGTTCTGGCAAATGTTAAAAGTAGCTATCAGGGTTGGGAGGGGGAGAGAACCTATTTGTAGCATTTGCTAATCCCCATCAAAGTATTTCCACTAAAGCCTACTGCAAGCCTCCAACACAACGTCACAGGACATCACCGGGAAGAGCTGTGCACTGCATAGCGTTGTACAGCAACTCTGCCTGCAGAGACAATGGACACAAGTAGCATCAAGGCCACAGGTAGTGGTGAAATGATTAGGAAGTGACAAGTTTACGTACTTATTAGCTTTTAAAAATACAATTGTCTTAATCGTAAATCTACACATTTTATTTATTTATTTATTTATTTATTTATTTATTTATTTATTTATTTATTTATTTATTTTGGCTGTGCTCAACAACTGACTCACAAAATTCCTAAAATCTTAACACTGGGTTCTTGTGAGCTAGTATCAACTGACTTCAGCACACCACTGCCAAGTTTATTGTTTCTACTCACAAAAGTAATACAAATGCATTGGAGACACTTTGGAATGTGTGGAAATGTGCAAAGCAATCACCCATACTCTCACAGTTTAGATCTTACTTATAAAACAATTGTGTATGTATTCCTCCAGCCATTTTACATACCTGGAAGTGTATATATAATGACATTTCTCCTCTGTTCATTAGATATTTTTCTATATCATGGATTTTAAAGACTGAATATTAGTCCCATTATTTGGATGCAGTATTATTAAACAAACTTCCAAACTACTCCATGATGAATACTGCCTTGGTAACTCTCTGTATTTATGTGGCATTATTAAAAAGATACAATGTATTTAGAATTTCTGGGTCAAATGATTTATACAGTTTAACACGTTTGATACGTAATATCAAGTTTTACTGCAAGAACTTGTACCAATTTACATGTTTTCCTACATTATATGAGAGTGCCTTATTTCCTTAAAATTCCTTCTACAAGATTAGCTGATATCACTTTGCCAATTTGATTGCTATTAAAATTAATTTTAAATGAAATTTCAGATGTCTACTAAAAACATTTTTTGCACGTTTATTCTCTGTGTTATTGATACTCATTTTTCTATTAGGATATTTATATTCTTCTTTCTGGGTTATACGAACTATTGAAACATATATGGTAACAATGTTTTGTCAGAAATAGTACCAACATTTTTTTTTTTATTTGCTTGCTTTTTAGTCTGTTTAGAGTATTTGTTCTGGGTTTTTTTTTTTTTGCGTATATTGTTTAAAAATACAGTTGTCTTAATTGTAAATCTACACAATTTAGTTAGTTAGTCGCCTTATATACAGCTACACTTGTGATAAATGCTATGAAAGGGAAGTACAGGGTACTAGAGTGTGCAACAGTCTGTGGCCATATAATACTACAGTAAGCTGGACAGAAATCCGGGGGATTCTATTCAATCCACAAGGGTCTTCTAGTCTGTGGGATCCTTATGTGCTCTGGAATTCTCGTGTGCATTTGTGAGCAAATTTCTCCAGTCCATTTTGACACTTTCCAGAGCAGTAACAAAAGGTAACTTATTTATGAAAATATAGTGCCTTTGTTCTAAGGATTTGCTTAGACACTGTTTCTCATAAATGGTGTGGATCATTCAAAGTATCTACTCATTTTTTTCTCTAAGAACTAAAAATTACTGAAATAGATAACTTGTAAAGTATCATTAGACAAGAGAAGTTATCAGAGTACTTTTGATTGAAGTTTGGTTCAAAATTTAATATAGAAGTTTTTTTTTGTTTTGTTTTGTTCTTTGCCTACACAGGAGTTCTTAGAATTAACAATCAAAATAAATGTGAATGTATTCCTTAGTTTCTTATATGCATCTGCATATTTTTCTCCATATTTTCTTGATATTGATAATGTATAATCTTTATTTTGATTTCTAATATATTGGGTTATTATTTCAAAGAGTTGCCAAAGTAGCACTGCAAGGAACTTGTTACATAAGTTGAATAGATTCTGTAAATACAATTTTTATGTGCCAAAAGAAATAATGTGACAAATTATTTCTAATTTTAAGTTGACTCTTCTAATTATTATTTATGAACCAGCTTGTATGATATTTTCTTCAGTGCAATTGTAGTCTTGGTGCATCCAAATATTGTTAATTATTTATAGCTTTAGTGCAAAGATTCTTCATATGTTGTGTTTTAGCACCTTTTACTTCACATACCTAACCACTACCATTGCTAACCATGAAACCATTGCTGACCCTGAAACCAACTTTCTTCACATCCCTCATACCACCTGCAGGGCAATAGATCAGAACTCACCAGTGGATGATCCTGGAGAGTGGTTTTCACCCTGTCTCCACACTAGGGACCTGGTATTTCTTCTTCCTTCCTTCTCACTACTGACAATCAATTGCTTCCCGTTAACAGCGTGGCTAGTAATTAAAATACTCCAATTTTTTTTTCAATTCACTCTTTTACAAATTAACACAATAATTTCTAAACCACAGTTTAACATATCTCAGACTATTACTACAGTGTGTGTACAGTGTGTGTACTGTGTATGTGCGTGTGTGTGTGTGTGTGTGTGTGTGTGTGTGTGTGTGTCTAGGGGGAGAGGGATATTGGGAATTGAGCTCAGGGTCATTTTTCCTCTGAGCTATATCCCCAGCTCTTTCTAAAAAATTTTTTAAAAATAGGATCTTTCTAGGTTAGGTTGCTGAGAGTCTCACTAAGTTGCTGAAGTTGGTCTTGTATCTGTGATCATCCTATCTCAGTGTCCCAAGGACTAGGATTACATGCATGTATCCCCCCATGCTTGGCTATTAATATAGTCTTAATGCTTGATGGGATATATCTGCTTTCTGAAGTCACTGGTCATCTTATCAGAAGGAGATATTGCAAAACTGGTATTTCTTTGGATCACACTTCCCTGGAAAACAGCAGAGGGACACAAAATCCACATTTATTTTCTTTTATTAAAATATTTAAATTATTACTTAGGTGGCTGAGATAGGAGGATAGAGAGTTTGAGACCAGCCTGGGCAACTTAGCAAGACCCTGTGACAATGTAAAAAATAAAATGGGCTTGGGTTATAGCTCAGAGGTAGAAGGCCTTGGTTCAGTCACCAGTACCACAAAAATAATCAGAGCAAATAAAAATTATATGTATTATTTTAATTTAGTAATTTTATAGCAAATTTGTTTTACAATGTTTTAAAATTATCTGCTAGTGTTGCTTTGTCAAAACAAGTGAGTAGTTATATTACATGTGGACATTTTCATTTTTCTATTTCAGGAGTTAATGTCCTATAGTAAAATAAAAATAAGATGAATGATATGTAAAGCTAAGAAAATTTTATTTATTTAGAAGAAATTTCCTTTTATGCAGAGTTGAACAGAAACCTCCCCTAAACTTCCTTTATCATTGTTAGATCGCCCTGGTGTGATTCCAGAAGTGCACATACTTCTGGTTGACCAGCAGAGGGCGCTTTGACACTTATAAAGAGAATGGAATTTCACGGGTTCCCGTGTGGAAGATTACAATTTAACCGTCGAGCGAGCGGGCTGTGTGTGGATACACAGTGCGCATGACTGTGAATACATGTGTATATTTTGATTTATATATTCGTTCACGTGAAGATTTTAAAATTCCACCCCAGCTAATGAGCTTACCAACCTGCTTGTTTTCAGACTTTAATACCTTCTTTTTCATATTCCCCCATATGTTCAACTCCTTAGATTTATCCGGTGACATTATGCTTTGGAATATATTGTGGATATATTTTGCATAGATCATGTTCTGTAGGAGGGGTTTAAAAATTGACCTTTATAAAACAGCCTCCGTCTCCCTGGCCCAATCTGTTATAGCACTTTTTTTTTTTGTTGTTGTTGTTTTGTTTTGCCTTTTTATAGACCAAAGTCCAATCTTAGATTTGTTCTATACTAATTTCTGTAAAAGTGCCACAAAATTTATCCTTATACTGGAGGGCCAGAATAATGCTCTATAGCAGTAACCTGTAGAAATCCTGAGTTGTTTTTTTTTTAAATTTTTTTAAATTTTTTAGGATCTCTAGAAATAAATACCATAGCATTTGAGACCTAAGTGGAAAAAATTGCTATAGTTATATACAATAATATTGTCACAGAATCACTCATACTGTTTCAAGATTGGTTCAAATTTAGATAGCTCTCCTTTGCTTCTATATTTTGATAATTTGATTACCATTATTTACTAAGAAAATGCTACAAATGAGTCAATTCAAAGGCAGAGAGTAGTATGAACTGAAAAATAGAGATGTGGCTGATGATGATATTGATGCTGGTTAAAGGACTATATATGTTTATATCTTACTTGAAACCTATGAGCAGCATGAGTCAATTATATGGCTTACAATTGCAGAATAGTTCTAAAAGTATTAGCGTTCATATCTCAGAGATGAAGATGGAGGTATTTTATTAGAAAGAAATCTCCCTAGTGTGTAGTTAACACAGGCTGGATTTATTTTCATGACATGTTTATGACTACAAACAAAGTTTTAAAACAGTTTTAACAAAAGTGATGATTTTTAACTTTGATTATTAGACTTTGCCTTCTCTGTTTAGGAGACATGAGTGAGGACTAGAAGGCAGAAGAACAGGAAGAAAGAAGTGAGTTGGTCAAGTTATATTATAGGGGAGCTAAACACGGAGCCTTTGTGTTCTCCCTTGGCCCTAGTTCAAGAAAACAAATTGCATGCTCCAAAGAGCAGACAGTCCACAGAAGAGACAAGAACTGTGTACTGAAGGGTGAGGAGGGATGACTTGTGAAAGAAAGCAAGCCAATCCAAGAGAGCATTCTAAAGGAGAATATAAAACATTTTGTTTGAGCCTCAAAGGTTCTGTGCTAGAGTTGTGAGCAGAGGTATGGGACCACATTTGAGGTTGCACAAACATCATGAGCAAAAGCGCAAGTATAAAAGCAAGCTGGAGCTGCATTCCGGAAAACAATTTCATGAGAGGGAAGCATTTGGCAAGGAGGGTGGAGGGGATATGACCTCTAAGATCAATGAGCATTACTAGGTTTCTCTAACTATAGTCTTTACAATGGCTTTTCCTAAGGCAAACAAGCAAACATAAAACTTTAAAAATTAGTGATTCATTTTGGGGTAGTTATTAAATACCAGCACAATGTATGTGTGAACATTTTAGATGATGGCTGTAAGAAAGTCCTTAATTAGAAGAATTAAGTGACACCTCCACTGAGGTGCTCACATTGATGTCTTGAAATTGGCCAGGGTAGGAATATTTACACCGTGGAAATTGGCAAACACTATTAAATCGTGCTTTTTCTCTTCACAAAGAGCCAATTATGGAACATTACCTGGACTCCCTTAAACATATCTCTCCTCATACTTTCTACCGTCTTGTGTGCTAAACTCCTATATGCTTTCTGGATGACTGCCTGCAAGTTAGAGGCTTTCAATTCATTTTTTTGTCTTCTATCTCTCAGCCTTGCTATTGCCCAAATTTATTTCCCTTGTGGTCAACTAGATTATCAGTGGTGACTGACTCTGCTCTAGGACTTTCTTCCTGCATTACTGATTGATGCATTACCGGTGGGTGTAGTTATCCTCACAACTTTGTGTTTTAATAACTATTTTTCTGTATTAGGACCCAAGTCCAAATGCTAATAAGCATACATGATACAATTTAAGCCAACACCACATTACACACAATTCAAGTTTAATTATGATTGAAACATTTCAGCAGTAGAAATCCTATAAACAGGAGCAGAGGTGCTCCATGGATAGCCATGTGGGACTGTGGCTCTAAGAGAGATTTTTCTCTTTGGGGAACTCATTTCCTAGAAGCTTGGATCCAGGAAGAATATGCAAGGTGGGTGGAGGTGGCTTCTCTCCATTCTGCGGGAACACATGTTCCCTGGCACAGAGAGCAAAATCTGACAGACCAAAATGTGTGTGTGTGTGTGTGTGTGTGTGTGTGTGTGTGTGTGTGTGTAGATCCATATACATAGAGCTGAGAATAAAAGTGATCTATTTCCTCCGAGAAGAGATTAAGTTATTTCAAAAGAGAAAGGAAATATGTATTATTAGTAGTTTGAAAGTGAACACATTTAAGAAGCCCCTGCAGTCCTTGTGCAGTGCCCATACATGGACATGTGTTTCAAGCACTGGGGTCATTGTGAGGCATTCCAGGTTGCGTGAGGACACCTAGGTATGACCCTAACTGATGCACCATAAGATCAGCAGTAAACACAATGGTCATGAAAAGGGACTTGTGACAACTTGAACATCTTGCAAGCACCAGTTCTGAGGAGAACAGTGTAGCTGTTCTTCTTTCTCAGCACACACAGTGCACACCGAGGCCCTTTCTCCACATTGCTTCCTGCTGGAAGGCAAAACAACTTTTCAGGAAGGAGAACACATGACAAACTGGGACCAGAGGTGCATAAGGAAAGAGAATGTATAGGGTGAGAAATGTATGTCAGCTGAAAACAGGAAGAGTGCTCCCTAGAAGGAATAGAAGGAGGAACGAGTTTTTATTTTATCTGATGCAGCTTGGTTCTTTGAATAAAAACAGTATTGTTCCTTTACTACTTGCTATATTAGCATTTTTCCAGCAGAGGGCAGACTTTACATTGAAATAGATCTAAAAAGGCTTACAAGAGGTTTTTTTCTTAGAATTTTTAATAACTCCTGTATTTTGGGTTTCTAAATGATTTAAAAATATTTTAAAGTATTTAAGGTCTGGGGTATGTTAAATATGAAATTTCTTGGATTTCATTTAATATTTCCTCCATATTAGCAAAATATTCAAGATGTGATTCCAAAATGAGGCAGTTCCCCCCCCCCCCCGCCATGACTTATGGACTGGACTTAGACATCTACTGTCATTGTAAGCAAAGCTGTTCTTTTTCTGTGTTGTTTACAAAATTATTACAGAAACTCCTATCTCTTACTAAGTGAGTATAATTTTTTCACTCCAATAGATTTGTATAGGAATAGCTACTTTTCTTTAACAGAAATTACCACCGTTTCCTAATTTATTTTGTAGCTAGTTTCAATATTTTCCCTAGAGGGAATGACACATATATAAAAGCTAATTAAACCTCTTACGCAATGTAAATCCAATATTCAATGCCTCTTCAAGTAGTAACTCTTTGAGAATTTAAGATTTATTTATTTCCAAGATTATTTTTGTTGATTTAATAAAATTTTTCTTAGAGTAAATAAGAAACTAAAATATATTTCTTAAAACAGGCTAAGTTGTCTGCTAGCAGTGGCTGAGTTCAGATCTGAAACCAGTCCATTGGGCAGCAAAGCACATGACCAATTTATGGCAATATAGTGTTGCCTCCAATTGATTTTATTTCATATGATCTTTAAAAACACAAAAACATGATATTTACTAGGACCTAAGTTCAGAGTGACATACTTTGACAAGTACAAAGAACAAAATAAGATATTTCTGAATAAATCAGTTGTAGGGATTTGGGGTACATAAACTCAATAGGTCGGTTTATCTTGGGTTTCATGTAAGTACTTTCTTGATCTCACTATTTGGTGTGTGTGTGTGTGTGTGTGTGTGTGTGTGTGTGTGTGTGTGAAAGAGAGAGAGAGAGATTTTTTTAAAGTGAATACAGAAGGAAAACCTCTGGGGAAGGTATTTTCATTGTTATAGGATACATAATATGTTTTCTTATATTATTAAATTTTCTTCCTTTTGTTCTTGTATTTCTAAGAAAGCGAAAAAGTGTCAAAATGCATAAGAATTTGCTGCCTAGGAAACTAAATTATTTTTGTGTGAAGAAGCTAGAGATTTATAATATACCCTTAAAATGACAAAGAAATAGAGCTTTTTCTCCTCTCTCTCTCTCTCTCTCTTTCTCTCTCTCTCTCTCTCTCTCTCTCTCTCTCTCTCTCTCTCTCTCTCTCTCCTTTCTTCCTTCTTTTTGGCATTGTGGATTGAACCCAGGAGCATTCTACCTCTGAGCTACACCCTCAGAATTATTTTATTTTTTAAATAGAGTATCACTAAGTTGCTGACAGCGTGGATAAATTGCTGAGGCTGGCCTCCAACCTGCAATCCTTCTGTCTCAGCCTCCCAAGTACTAGGAATACAGGTGTGTTCAACCACGACCAGGAGCTCTTTCATTTTTATGATAATCTCTAGCAGTGCAATTAATTTTGCACTACAAGGACAGAAGTGTTTCTTTTTCATTTGTGTGCAAAATGAGTGTGAATGCTTAAGTGTGAAGTTAATGAGAGTATATTAACGAATCAGAAATATTAATAAAGTATCATCATGTCTCTAACTTCTTTTTTTCTTGGAAAGGTAAGTTTTCTTTTAATTTTAATGGAAAGCCTGACATTGCAATGAAATTTACTGTTGCTGGTTGTTTTTTTTTTAAGCAACTTTCATTTCACTAGTTTACTTAACACTACAGATAGGAGATTGCTTGCTTGTTCACAAAGCTTCACACAAATTTCTAGCCATGCTTGATTTTGGATAAAGAGCACTAGAATACTGGACTTGAATTCAGAAGTGGGGACTTTGCCCCATAGCTGAGTGATCTGGACAAATTAACTTCTCTGAGTCTTGGCATCTCACCTATAAAATTGAGCTGATAATGGGTATCGACCACAGAGAAGATTGGCACTTAAAACATAATTTACATCTGTGAAAGCTTTGAGCTCAGCGTCTTCCTGACACATCACAGATTTGATTGTGAGATCATAATAATCTAGAAAATGAACTTAGTAATACCTAGTTTTGGTAGCAACTTTATTAATAATAAATTATTTGTGCACACTGTATAAAAAGCTCTCCAATACTTCTGCATACGAGAACAAAGCTTCAGAGAAACCTTGACTTTATGTATCCTAACGGTCGATCACAGTTCAACTGCTAGTGATTAGAAAATGAAGTGAAAGTCAAATATAATTTTCATTTCTATTACACTTAATGGATAAGGATAACAATGTTAGATTTTTTATTATATTTATTGACATTTTTCAGTAATTTTGGTATTCTCTTCAGTTCTCAATCCTACATTTAAAGCAACAAATGTAAAGCATGTTGAAATTTACTTTTTCTTGCCTCAAAATTCTTGGCCTATATTTCTAGATCTAGAATTATCCTTGCAATGACATTTTCCCCAACTCATTTTACACCTTGCCTTTTCCTTACAAATCATATTCTCTTTTCATCAGTACATCTGCCCAAAACGCTCTTCGACTTGACAGTTCTATCCCACACTCGCCTCTGAGCTTCTAACAAGACATACCTCTGGGAATTGCAAAGTGCCATATTTAAAATCTCTCAGTGAGATATACAGGTTTTCCCGTGTGATCATAAGGGATTCCTCAAATCCGAGTTTTAGAGCTAATCTACGACAACTGATAAGCACAGATTTTCACATTAGTATATTTATGTTGTGCTAATATACTTAAACAGTACGCATGTCCATTGAGAATTTTTCTACAACTTTCTTATTGGTTTTCTTTCAACTTTTAAAAAAGATGTCTTACATATTTGATTAGGATTGACTGAAATCCCATTATATCTCCCAATCTCAATAGGCTTAACCAAATTGGACAGGCAATGTCACAGACATCACAGAGATACTCAATGGAATGCTATCCTGCGATAAAAGGAAGCAAGTACTGATCTACAAAACAACATAAATGAATCTCACACATCTTATGCTAAGTTAAATAAGCCAAACATAAAGATCACATACTGCATGAATTCATTCATGTGACATTCGGGAAGGGCAAAACTGTAGGGGAAGAAACCAGGTCATTGGCTGTCAAATAAGAGCAAGAGGGCATTGACTACAAAGAGGCTTGAGGGACTTTCGTGGGAAGGGGAGTGCCTTAATTGTGATAGTGGCTACAGAACTGTATACATTTATCGAACTCGTCAAACTGCACTCTTAAAAAGATTTGAAAAATTAACTGGAAAACAACAACATATTTATAGTTTTGAGTTGTATATAATTTATTTCTGGATGAGTTTTACTTGTAACATGCTATGTGTCTGATTTTCATCATTTTCATTTCTAGCCTTAAATATATGACATGAGTAATTTTAAATAGCTAAAGGCTACCTTAGTATAATTTATTAATGCATTGGGGAGTTTTAAGATGAGCTAATTTCTAATCTGTAAATATTATGAAGTATCATGAAGTATAAGAACATTTTAAATGGCATGCCTGCCCTAGTCATATACCAACTACTTGATTATTTTCCTTTTCTATTCACCAGCAAACACCAATTAAGCAATGTGCCAAGAGCTTATTATACCTAATATTAGGTAATGGCTATCAAATACTGTAAGGTAAATTGTATTAGGCCCATTTTAAATAACCTAGGAACAAAGCAATGTCAATAGCAAATTTCACAAGTCCTGATTTCCGAAGCCAATGTCAGTAACTACTGTGCACCAATTTTATTTAATACTTTATTGGTGCATTGTGATTATACATCATGGTGAGATTCAAAGTGATACAAACATACATGCATACAAAACTTGGTGAATTTCACTGTGCATTGATTTTTACCAAGTTAACTGATCATTGAACATGAGATTACATAAGTCTTTGGAAATATGCCATTTTGGAAATAAACTGTATTGAAAAAATTCTTCTGAGGGAAAGAAGACTTTCAAAAGGAATTGATACAGAATGCTGAAAACAGAAAATTGAGGTTAAGTGAAGGCTTGTGCACCTAGATTTCATATTAACTGCAAATCTTTGAGGGAGGCTAAATTTAATTAGAGTAAAGAAAAACATTTATTTCCAACCTTGCATAAGCTTCTAGGACAACTGCAATGCCAGGCTTTGATAATAGTCTTTTTGAGCAAATTCTGTTTATATTTAAAATCATGAGATTTTTAAAATTCATGCGAATCATTGAATTGTTTTTCCATAACTGATCAGTAGACCCATGAATTTTATTAACTTTTTATATTCTGTTAACCCCCTACCATTCCATATGAAAATAGTTCAGTGGTTTCTACATAACATGTTTTGCTCCGAAACCATTATCAAGCTCAGATATTCTTTTGAGGGAACAAAATTTATATGCAGAGGGATGGCAAAAGTCATCAGTCCTTAGGAATTTGCATTAGTCCTCATA
Organism: Graphiurus murinus; assembly: GCA_004027655.1. Taxonomy (NCBI): domain Eukaryota; kingdom Metazoa; phylum Chordata; class Mammalia; order Rodentia; family Gliridae; genus Graphiurus; species Graphiurus murinus. The sequence goes on from PVLC010011295.1 coordinate 29,277, forward strand.
TTGGATTATAGCACTTTAGGTACTATGTATTTGAGTCACTACCCAGCAGCTGCTCATCCATAGTGGATTTTTAAAATATTGCCTGCCAGAAACTCTTACCTTTTATTCATAATTGTCTGGGTGTGCCTTCTCCACTTACAATGAACTGTATGTACTGTGTGCTGTAGAGGTGTGCAGTTAAAATACGTTTATTCTCAGAAATATTTTTAAAATATTTTAAAATGTTTTCCTTTGCAGAATCAGACACAAGTTTGGCAGAAGGAAGTGTCAGCTGCTTAGATGAGAGTCTTGGACATAACAGCAACATGGGCAGTGATTCAGGCACCATGGGAAGTGATTCAGGTACTGCCTAACTGTTGTGTAAACCTTAAAAAGTGTGAAATAAGACGCCATATAGTGGTATGCATGGGGGCTGTTCATACCCTCCCTGATGTATTTATGCAATTAAGGCAATTCTTTTCTACAGTGAGTAATTTTGGAATGTTGCCATTTACTTTCTTTAATCGTACAACTTACAAAAGTCTTAGAACCAAACTCTAATTTTGATCCAGTACATGTCTTTTGGGTCTGGGATATGCCACATGTCATCTATTTTATTTAGAAGATCTGTTCCAGTTAATTTGACTGCACTTCAATTCTCTATGAAATTTGGTATTTATCTTTTCCCAAGTGTTATTTTTATTAAAGTACATTTTAAATAAAAATGCTGTCAACAGGAAAAAAAAATGTGACTCTAGGTAGCTGCAGGTAACAAATAGAATCTCTCTTAAAAGAAGGAACTAGGAATTACATACACAGTTGAGTTCCAATTTGCACACATAGCTCTTGACTAGGAGCTTACAAAACATCTTGGTCACTCCATGAGAGTTTTATTAGGTCTTTCCCAAATTACTTTCCATATTGGTTGTATACCACACCAGAAATAAATGAGAGTGGCTGTTCTCAACCTCCACACTTTTATCAATGCTTCCTCTTGTTAGAATCCCTAACTTGTCAATTTGATAGATTAAAATTATTTCAAATTGGAGGTAATGTCATGTATTCTATGATTACTACTGAGCTAAAATATAAACATCTTTTAAGTATGGGCAATGGGTTATCAAATGTCTATTATCCACCTTTCTACATTTGTCTATATAAAGTAATTCATAATTAGAATTAGCAAATTACAAACAAAAACACTTTGCAATGTGACCAGCTAAGAAGTAGTGGAAAATTGGCAAATTAAGAATCAAATTCTTCACTTGCTATTGAGTTATTTTTTTCCTACTTAGAAAATGTGGAGTAATTCCAATTTTTCCACCTTTTCAGAATTGTAAAAATAAATGTCTACAATAGACCTAAAAGTAGAAAATAGTTGATATAAAGATGGTCATCTGCTCTAACAGCTTTCTAAGGTTGTAGCACTTCTGTTTGTGTATCCCAGTTATATGCTCTTTTCTCCCAATAACAGTCCTGAATCACTTAGAACAAGTTAGCTTGAGGAGAGCCAGCTCACCAAATGTCAGTCATAACTTTAACTATAATTTAAAAGGATCGATTCATTTTCTATTCAATTTACTTAGTATTTATTAAGTTCTTGCCATGTCCTTATTTCTGTGCATTCTATTTGTTTTTCTTTATTTGTCGAAAAAACACAAAATTATTAAGTTTGTGTTAAACTTAATAATTACCACTTCTATTACATACTATTGATGCTACTAGAAATCAAAATATACTCTAGCTAATATTTAACATCTTTATGGGTTGTTTTAAGCTTCTGGACCTCATCCTAATTTTTATTTGTCTAAGTAAGGGTTTTTCAACAATATTCATTCATTCAATAAATATTTAAAGTGTATCCTCCCCGTGCAGGGCATTTTGCCTATTTAAAGCTGTTAAATGTATTTGCTGATTTTTAGTCTTCAATGTGGCATGAAAGACGTGATAAATCTGAACGCAACCTACTTTTGAAAAGCAAATACATTTTCAAAGACAAATACATTTTTTTAAAAAGACAAACACATTTTCAAGGGACATCCTGGAAGTTCTAGATGGGTCAGTATTTAAAAACAAAGAATTACTTTGCATAGTGGATGATAAAATTCTGAAATGATAAAATTCTGAAATTCCTTACCCTCAGGTACAGGCTGTAACTGAAGTAGAAATTAATTTAACAAAAGGTCTACATAAATTGATGAACCATTAAACACATATTGGATCACTGAAAATTATTACGGTGTTTGACATTATATTTTAACCTTTGAAATTGACATAAAAAAGGAACTTATTCTATTGCATCCTTCATCCTCTTTCAAAGGTCACTTAATGGACCATAAATATCATGGGTGTAAACCAACACTATTACGTTATGTTCCTTGTGGAAGTATTATGCCAAAGCAAAGCATAACTACTGGTCCTTTTAAAGTTTAAATATTTTTATCAGGAAAGGGTATTTTCCCCCCATTTCCCATTTTCCGAGAGATAAATTGCTTCTTGAAACGTGATAATGTTTTGTCAATATACATTGGCCTGGTATGTAGAAGTAATTCCTTACTAATTGGAGGTAATGTCTATTAATATTTGTCCCACTGGAATAGTGTATTTTTCTGTTGTTGCATACTATAGGTAAAGGAAGACTTTGTCGATTTCAAACACATGCAGTGACAGACCTTTTCTCTCCAAGAATAACTCAGCTGTCAAAATCAATGTGAGAATGAAATTTGCCACATGGTGTAGTTCCAATAGAATATTATTATATAAAACCTATTTAATTTCATTTTTGACCATTTATATGGCAGAATATAATGATAGGGTCTTCAATTATTATTTTTTAGAGGGAGGGCACAATGTAACTCAAAGCCTGTGCACATTTTAAATACTATTTTCATTACTGCATGTAATTGGCTATGCTTTTCAGAGACAGCCAAAAATAAACAAACAAACAAAAACCCAAACATTTATTTTATAAAGGAAATTGGCTCCTGACTCATTGGTTCCAGCCCAGTTTTCTCCTTCTGGTGACAGAGAAAACTCTTTTCATGGCTTATGTGGATAAATTCTTCCATCCCTATGTCAGAGGATGTGATAAGGCAAGAATCAGGCTGAATATTTAGCACTCACCCAGCTCTTTTTCTTTGGATGCTGTTCTCACATTGAATCCAACTCTAATTTTTTTTCTGCATCCACTGTGTGCTTCTCTTTTAAATTTGGGTCTGCCCATCAGATCTCCTAGTCTCGACACATAAAATATAGAAGGTTAATGAGCTATCTGTCTAGCCAGATATTTCAGTGGCAGCAGTATAGTTCCCTAGGCTGTAGTCCTTGAGGAAGTGGCTGTGTTTTGACAGTACATAGCATATGCTAAGCACCCAGTAAATATTTACTGCAGAATGAAATAGTGGAACATGACCAGTTAAGAAGCAGTAAAACTTCATGACTTTGATTCTGGAGTCAAATTTTGAACATGGTTGCCTTTTTAGCATTCTACCTGTTCTTAAACTTATTAGTAAAGTGAATATCTAATATACATGACTGATGTTGATCTTTTACTCATTTGACTTGGTTTTAGGTTTCTGGGGAAAAGACTTAGAAAATTGCTACATGTTTCTCTTTATAAGTTTTGTTACTGAAGGATATAGTAACAAGTATGAAAAACAAAAGGGCAGAATGACTATTAAAAGACAATACAACAAATATGAGGGAAGCAGCATTTTATTTTTTAAATCTGTGCAAAAATATACCTAGATTGAAATATTCAAAACAGAGAATTTACCTATATCTTTTAACAAACTTTCTAGATCAAATAGCAATTTAGCAAGGGTAAATTCCTGAATTTTGGTCTAGACGCTGCTTAAATACATCTTCTTTTGCAAATATTCTGGCTGTTTTGAAAAAATTAGGTAATAAATGCTCTTAATGGAGGTGAAATATTAGGGTTTTGATTACTTGCAAAAGCCACTGAGTAGAGGAGAAATGTTCTTAAGAAAAAACCCAATCTTCCATAATTATAGAAAATGAATTATTATAAATACTATGAGTTAAAAAAAAAGCATAGAAGGAAAAATTGGGATATGTGTATTTTAATGTAGAAGATCTTCTATGAGTTTTTCATGAAAATCATATTAAATGAATCAGCAGATGATTCAATGATTGCTTAAATGTATTGCATCTGTCTTTACTCATCCGTACAGAAGGTAAATTTCCTGCCAGGTTTGTAGATGACTCTTCCTAAGTGATATTTGGTGTGAATTTTCCTACCTGCTCAGATAGTACTATCACAACAAGTTAAAACCCACAAAAATAGAACCATCCACTTGCTGAAATGGAGTCATCAGCAAGTTTTTAGAAGTTAATGGGGTGATGTTAGTCTAGTTTTAGTGCAATCATTGATAAGAGAAAGAACACATTTCATGTGCGATGAAATACTGATAAGTACTGTCGTATTCTTTCTCATTATTATATGAAGCATAAGATGGATTTTTAAATCAATATAATGTTTATATGACTGCATTCCACATTGTAAGCTGTACATTTTCAGATATTTTCACCTTGGATAATACAGAAAAATATGGTCACTTCTAAAATATATATTTTATCTAAAGTAATATAGGTTATAATAAGCTTTTTCTAACTTTCATAAAATTAATGTACATTAGTACCTATTTTATAGCATTTTCAGCTTAAGGAATCAATGTTAATTGGAATTATTTGAAATATATGATGTTGGGTTTTAGGAAAAGTATGACTATATGGTGACATGCATATAAAGAAATAATAAAGGTTACAATTAAGTGGCAAAATTAGTCACAATATAGTTTAAACCAACAAAATTATTTTTTACATTTCAATGAAATTAGACCAATTGAATTGGAAGTTTTTTTCCTGTTAATCCCTGGATATTACTTCTGCACAACTTAATTTCTTCAAGTAAGAAAGATTACACACACACATACACACACGCACACACACACACACACACACACAACTCTTAGAGTCAGCCTTCTGTGTTCTCAGGTCTATAGCTCCAACCAATATCAGATTAAAAATATTTTAAAAAACAATTTTGTTTGTTCTACATAAACATGTACAGAATGTTTCCTGTCATTATGCCCTGAAGAGACAGAAATCACAATTACTTATCTAATATTTACATTGTATTAGGTATTATAAGTAATCTAAAGATAATTTAAAATATAAGGGGGATGTGTACAGGTTATATACAAATGTTATGTCATGTTACATAAGGGAATTGAGCACCTATAGATTTTTTGGGGGAGGGGATATTGGAGATAGAACCCATGTGTATTCTATTGCCAACCTACACCACCAGCCCAATTTTATTTTTTATTTTGAAACAGGATCTCACTACTTGTTGAGGCTGTTCTCAAACCTGCAATCCTCCTATTTCAGCCTCCCAGGTACTGGGATTACAAGCGTGTACCACCATGCCCAGCTTAGCACCTGGAGATTTTGTTATCCCCTGGATCTCCTGGAACCAACCTCCTACAGATACCAATGGATGACTACATATATATGCGTTTTGGCATTTAGTTGTCAGATATTTTTTGAGTGTGGTACTGGGGATTGAGCCCAGAGGTATTCTACCTCTGAGCTACACCCCCAGCTCTATTTTATTATTTATTTTTATTTTGAAACAGGGTCTCACTAAGTTTCTGAGGTCCTCACTAAGTTGCTGAGGCTGGCCTCAAACCTGTGATCCTCCTGTCTCAGCCTCACAAGTAGTAGGATATCAGGTGCACTACCATACCAGGCTTGTCAGATAAAATTTTGACAATGAAGGATAAAGCAGTATCTGTTGCAATACCTTCCTTACAATAAAAAATAAAGAGGGATATAGCACAAGGACTAATGAATCCTACTTTCCTAGTTCCTCTTGATTTTTCCAGATGGAAGAGCTCAGAGAAACAAGTAGGATGTAATGACTAAGCAAAAAATGGGAAGTCGGATGCATTAGCAACCATAACTGCGAATTTGGCACCATGGCCCTCTGTAAATTCCCCTTAGGTTTACTGGCTCTTAGAAAACACTTCTCCATGTTGCTCCCTCCCCAGGTCCTCATGCTGTTAATTCACTCCCTCTGTGCATCCACATCCCAGGCCAGAAACATGATAGAGTGCCTGGGTTATATCCTGCAAATGCTGAGTACTGACACTCATTAATTAGAAAATAGAAAATGCATTGGTTTGGACCACAGAGGAAGTGGACTTGAAACCCCAGAGGCCTGTGTGCATTTTCAGACTTCTTGGCCTTATTCTATTGCCCCTTCTCTTATTTTTCCTCCTTTCAACTTCCTTCAGATGAAGAGTGTGTGGCAGAAAGAACATCCCCTGAGCCAGAACTGCAGCTCAGGCCTTACCAAATGGAAGTTGCCCAGCTGGCCTTGGCGGGGAAGAATGTCATCATATGCCTTCCTACAGGAAGTGGGAAAACCAGAGTAGCTGTGTACATTGCCAAGGACCACTTGGACAAGAAGAAACAAGCAGCTGAGCCTGGAAAAGTGATGGTTCTTGTCAATAAGGTATTGTGAATAACCCATGATATGCTATCATTGGTTCATTTTCATTGTATTATCCTGAAATTTTATATAATAGCATTTGTAGAAATATATCACACAGATTTAGTTTAAGTGGACATAATTAAAATTAAGCCATTTATTTCACTTTGAATCTTTGTTTTTATAAGGGTATTTACTAAGTGGTAAACCTTAAAACAGGATTTTTCCATAAAACTATAACATTAAATCAGATAGCTGGAACTTTTATATAAAGATTATTATTATCAGGATATACTTGAAGGTCAGTCAATACTGATTTAAGTTACTGCATGTGATTGTGAATGACCTGAAAATGTCCCTGAATCTAGAATCTAGAATCATTTAAAAGTACTGACCCTTAATGGAAGATGACAAGTCCTCTTTATCCAGAATATATGTAATGCGATCTGAAGATAAAATAAAATTAAATGAATATTTGGTTTATGTATATCAAGCTAAATAGCCAAAAATGTTCAGAGTGTATATGTGTGTGTGTGTGTGTGTGCAAGTAGAATATATATGTGTGTGTGTGTGTATATATATATATATATATATAACATTGAATGAGACTGATGTTTTTCTTTGATACTTAATATCTTGAAGTATCTGAAGAACATCTTCATAAATGAAAATCTTTCTGCATTGGGAAGAAAAATCTAGGTATTTGAGCTTAATTCAAATAGATTAGAAAATATTTATTAATGTGTAAAATAGGAATATTCACTTTTACCATTTTGTAAAATAAAATTGAGTATACTTTTATGACCAAGAATAGTGTTTTGTCTATACCCATGTATTCTTTTTACAGAAAATATAGCAATAGACCATATAACTTTCTATATTTTTATACTTCTATTATGCCAAAACTTAATTGCAATCTGCTTTTCAGTGCTAAAGAATATACTCAGAATCTATGATTTGAATTATTTCTGTCATGTAGTTCCAAATGCATTTCATGTGTATCTGCTACTCTAAATAATTCTTCTTTACAATTTTATAACCACAATTAGAACACCTTATTTGCTGGTAATGGTGATCAATTATAATTTATTTGCCCATAGCCTTTCATGTATTTCCTGTATAAAGGATATTATCTTTTAGAATAAGTTTGAATCCTATTTCTACTTACTAGCAGTTTGACCTCAGACAAATTAGTAACTTCATCTTTAGTTGCCTCATCTGTAAAATCAGCAAAATAATAACTACTATGTTCACAAAGTACCTGATGCTAGCCTTGAACCTGAGATCCTCCTATCTCAGCCTCCCAAACACTGGGATTACAAGTGTGTGCCACTACACCTGGTCTAAAATTTAAAACTAATGCTTATCTCTTCATATCACTGTTGCTGGATCATGTCAGGTCTTAGATTTTTGTGTGTATCTAAGGCACCTCCCTATCTATGACATTTCCTTCTCTCAATATTTTATTCTAGTCAGTAATCTTTCATCCCATCAGATCTTGGCACATTTATAGTCATGTTTAAATGTGAATTTATCCTCATCCTTCATATGCACTGCATGTGTGAGCATTTGAGGACTATCTAGAGTCCCTGCTCTGCATCCCTATTGTTTTTATCCTAGGAATTACTAGAAACCTCTGCTTTAGTTTTCCCACTCATGTCATAATTGTTTACTATCCCATTTTTTGAATCCTAAAGCAATTTCAGTTTTACTTATTTTGGTTCAGCCATGAAATCTCTGGCCCAGTAGGTAAACATAGCCTACATTCTGTATTTAAGCCCAATAACAAGGTATTGTAACCTTTGATCTAGAAATGAAAAATCCTGTTCTCTAATAACCTTTACTGTTTATCTCCCTTCATCTGTCCTTTCCAAAGATATAGCTTTCAAGTGCAGGGAGAAAACTAAATGACACCTCTGTTCCTAGACTTTCCATTCCATATCTAGGACTTCAACATCATGAGAAAGAAATCCCAGGTTCCTTCAGATGCTGTAATGCAGCCCCATATGATTCAGCAGAAGTGGGTAGCAGTTGGGTTTGATTAGTCTTGGCAGGCACTCTGTCACATCTCAGGAAAAGGCTCCAAGAGGACCATGCACCTCCCAATTAGCCATGTCAGACTTGCATCTGGCTTCCTCTGTGTCCTTCAGTAGGAAATCAATGCCACCCAGAGTGAGTACCAGGATCCCCAACACCTGCTGTTTCCTGTGACAACCTCTTTTTGTTCTTCAGATGAGAGGATGCTGATTCTTTGGAAGGTTTTAATTCACTTTTTATGGGTAGAACCTCATGTTGCTGTGCCAGTCTAGGATGCAGAGATTCTTAATTATGTCATTCAGCATGAGTGTATTTAAAAACAAATAAAATGCAGATCCTGTTCTCAGTGAATCTAGTTTAGAAATGAGTTGAGAGATATGTGTTGATAATATAGCCATTAATATTTTACTGCAGTTTATAAAGCACCTTCATGTGTATTATCTCATTAAATTCACACAACTACTCTGTGAGATCACATTGTGATTCCATTTTTCCCATCAGAAAACTGAGTCTCCTGGACTTTAATTGGCCTGTCAGGGGTCCTCCAGCCAAGAAGCAGCTGAGATGAACTTGAACCTTTATTTTCTGAAGTCAACTGGTCTTCTCTTTCCCCTGTCCTCTACAGATTGAATAAAGCATAGATGGTCTATCAGGAAAGTTTTCTGGGTACTGGAACCTTCATTTATTTTTACAATCTTATGATAGGTCAATATCATCTCCATTTTATTAAGGAGGAAACAGAGGTGACCTAGAGAACTCAGACGTTGTCAAGGTCACACAGCAGCAAATAGTTTAGAGTGACTCTTTTCAAGGTTCACTTTCTCCCTTCGGGAGACGCTGTCCCTTTCCACTTAAACCATTTTTCTATTCTTTTCCTCAGAATCTTTCTTCGTGACTTCCTTCTCTGTCTTGTACAATGAAAACATTCTTCTAGAAGAAGGAATCAGTCATGGCTGTGTAGAAGAAAGAAAGAAGTGATGTGTCACTCACATTTTAAAGCATTACCTGTCACAAGGGGTCTTCATTAAAGTGAGGATTTCCAGACTCGGTCCTCAGAGATGGTCCTGAGATCCAGTAGTTCTTGAGTGGGGTCAGGAGTCTGTGTTTTCCAAATCTCTTAGGTGATTTTGTGGCAGTGAAGCCAGGGAGACTTCATTTTGAATAAAATACTGAATGGCAGCTTCTCTCATTCCTCTTTCCACCCCGTGGCAATGTTCTTTTGCTCACCAACCTTGATTATTGATTTTAAGTCCACTTTGCTGCCTTGGAATTCAGGAATTCCACTTTAGCTCTCCCCACCCCACCCAGCCAAGTCATCTATTCTTAGACACCACAAACATTTCTACTAAATAATAATGCAACACAATGGTCTTCATGTGCTGCCATTCGTAGCCAGGGAGATCAGCCAGCTTTTATTTAACACAGAAGCAGGGCTCACCTCAAGCAAAAGAATGAGTAACAGATACTCTGCAAACTAGTAGAAAGATAACTCCTGATTGCATTATTAGGTAATCACATTGTAAGAAAAATAATGTGCATTTGTTGAGGCTTGCCCCTGAAACTCTTTCCACTTCCCACTAATTCTCTATTTGCCATCCGATATAACCTTTGGCTTCCATTGTATAAATGCTCCTAGGATGAGACCCCTAAGCTGGCCTTGGTCCTCTCTCCCCCATTCCAGGAGGTATTTGAGTGACTAGTAATGTGCAGCATTGAGGTGACAACTCAACTACCTTCAGTACACAACGCACCACACAGAGTCAGCTGGGAAAAAAATGGAAGTTTCTCCTTCTTTCACCAAGTCTCTTTGCTGTTCTGTTCTTGCTCAACCATGAAAGCTCTTACAGTAGTTCACTCCCTGGCATCTCATCCATATTTCTGGTCAGGGTCTTTACTGTTCTCTCTTGGTTCCTGGCTCTTTCCAATGATTTAGACATGTTGCTTTGAGCCTGGTCCAGAAACAAATAGCAAGAACAAACTTCCTCTATAAAACAACTCATAAGGGTCCTGTGAACTGTTAGACCAAATGGAAAAATACTCTGCTTGCTGTTCACAGCTGGGCCTTGCTGTTCAAGTTAAAAATAGATTTTGGTGATCCAACCTTAGTTTCAACTTATGTCTTCACTGACCCATGGTGAACTAAATTCATATCCTTCTGAACCCTTCCTTTGAGTGGCTAGTTTCTTTCTTTTGGATGCCACTTTGTCTTTCTTTCTTTTGTTTCTCTGGGAGAATGATTGCATTGTGTTTTATTTGTTTTTGTCTTGATATACGTGCTTAGATTTGAGTTGCTTTGTCATCAACCATATCTTAAACACTGTTATGTTCCAGTTAGTGTCTATCCTTAACAAGCGTGCAATACAGATTTATTGTCAGAGGAATACAAGGAGTGGTAGATAGGCCCTAATGCCTAATTAACCTATACTGTAAACACTTAGTGCATCACATGTAGTAGACCTTTAATCAGTACTACTTTGGCTCTGACCTGGCTATCTTTTTTCCTTTTTTATTCATCTCCTTTTTAAGGTAATGTTAGTTGAACAGCTCTTCTGCAAAGAGTTCAAGCCATTTTTGAAGAAATGGTATAATGTTATTGGGTTAAGTGGTGACACCCAGCTGAAAATATCATTTCCTGAAGTTGTCAAATCCAATGATGTTATTATCAGTACAGCTCAAATTCTTGAAAATTCCCTCTTAAATTTGGAGAATGGAGAAGATGATGGTGTCTGCTTGTCAGGTTGGTCAAAATGTTTATTTTTTTTAAACAATAAAAGCAACAGAAGCTGTATTTGTTAAATAATTTTTTTAAATGTTGATAAGAAATTAACCATGGTTTAGATTGTTCTTCATTTTTGAAATATTAGATTAAAACCCTTTATTTCAATTGAAGAAAAAAAGACAATAAAATTTTTACTAGGTTAGGTTATTCCACAAAGAATACTATTACTAAATTAAACTCCCTGTATTCTCCACTTACTTCTGACAAAACCTTATTATTTACTAGTGGATCTTGAGAGAACTGTCTTCTTCTCCACAGAGCAAAATACAATCCTTTCTCTTTTGTGAGATGAGTTGAGGAGGTGGGAGAAAGGCAGAGAAAGAGTAAAGAAAATAGTCTACTATTACTAATATTAATTATAGTAATAATTATATGCCATGTTAAAATAAGACAAAATGATCTTCTTTAAATAGTGTGCTTTTCATATAATGGAATAAAAAATTGCCCACCCCAAATTAAATGTTTTATTAAAGAACAAACGTATAATCCTGAGAATTTAGGGGGGGGGAAAGAAGGGTATGAGTTTCACTCCCCATCACTTTATCGCCCTATACACTTTCTGAATCTCATCTAGTAAATATGGATAATATCTGTCAGAGGTAGTTTTGTGGTTAGATGGCCTCCTGCAAACCCCAAGAGGTCTGTGCTAATCCTCTGCCCAAGAAAAAAAAGGAGGATCTCAGACTCAAGGCCAGCCATCGCAGACCTTATAGTGAGGCCCTCCGCAACAAAGTGAGACCCTGTTTCAAAATAAAAACTAAAAAAGGCCTGAGGGTTTAGCTTAGAGGTAGAATGCCCCATGGGTTTAAGGTGTAATCCCCAGTCACACACACACACACACACACACACACACACACACACACACACACACACACAATGCCCCCATGGCAGCTCAATTCAAGTTTTTGTCTTAGTGTAGCTTGCTGAGGTAGGAAAACCAACCATTTACTTTTTTTCTTTTTTAAAGACTTTTCGCTCATTATTATTGATGAATGTCATCACACCAATAAGGAAGCAGTCTATAACAACATCATGAGGCGTTATTTGAAACAGAAGTTGAAAAACAATAGTCTCAAGAAAGAAAACAAACCAGTGGTTCCCCTGCCTCAAATATTAGGACTAACGGCTTCGCCTGGTGTTGGAGGGGCCACAAAGCAAGCCAAAGCTGAAGAACACATTTTAAAAGTAAGTCATTCCCTGTTTGTATAAGCAGAATAGCTAAAACAAATACCCATGCTTCTTGGTCTTTTTAAATAAGATTGAGTTCAAATGCATGATTGTCAGTTCAGTGGAATCAATTTGCTTTAACTACAGTAAATATACTCAATCCACAAATCAGTGATATACCCTAAGAAGTACCTATGACATAGAACAGTATATCATACCTATAACATAGCCACTCTTTGTTAATCTCTGTAAGCTGTTATACTCTTTTCATATCCAATTTTCTAGCTGTAAAATGGAATTTCATAAATAAAAACAAATAGACTTTTTTTCCTAGAATTACCTGTCAATTTGATTTGAAAGCTTCTTCTTTTTTTTTTTTTTTTTACTATATCAGGACAAATATTATTGGTTCTTGGTTAATCAGAGGTACACAGTAGAACAATACTAAAATGATATATTTAGCAAGTCATGTTACATATTACTTGCATGACATTTTATGCTACATATTTATGCCATAAATTGTATACTACATGTTTCTTACACAAAGAAACCTACACTGAATTGATTATAAGAAAAAGGTATTTGAATATTTAAAATGTTTCTTTTCCAGATATGTGCCAATCTGGATGCCTTTACCATTAAAACTGTGAAAGAAAATCTTGATCAACTCAAAGATAAAATAAAGGAGCCATGTAAGAAGTTTGTAATTGCAGATGACACCAGAGAGGTATGTGCCTAACATTTTATATCTATTTGACTGGCAATGCCAGACTCAATGGAAAAATGGCAAAGGATATTTTACACTGACCATCTGAATAATATTTAAAATTTTTTGCAAATAAGCTATAATTTTATACCTTTAAAAATTGATATTGAACAAAGTGCTACTGTTGTCTCCTCCATCGTTCTTTTATTTTTCTATATTATATGAAAAGTAGCTCATATGAGTCATGGAGGGGAAAGGGGGCTGGGAACAGGGCTAACATAGAGATAAACTAGAAGGATTATGGCAGCTAATTTTATCTTCATTTTTGATTTCCAGTTTTGGTTTTCTGACATACCATACTCATTTTATTGCCACGAGATTATAGTTGGCAATGATAATAGAAATCCTACCTAATTTGTATGTTTACTGTCATAGGAGAGAACCATTGTAGTGAGAAAGTGAAGAACTTGCTTTAATGGTCCTTCTCTGATGAATATTTACATTGGTTATTAAAATCAACTGAGAGTAGCTACGCACAGCAGCACACACCTGTAATCCCAGTAATTGGGAAGATGAGACAGGAGAATCTCATGTTTGAGGCTAGCACGTAGTAACTTAGTAAGACCTGGTTTCAAATATTTAATCCCCAGCACTCCCCCTGCTCCATGCAAACACACACACACACACACACACACGCACGCACGCACGCACGCACGCACGCACACACGCACAATCAACAGAGAGTAAATTTGGACATTATAACTGTCAGGCTATGTCAATACTTTCTTTTGTAGAATTAAAAAAGCATGCTAAATTTTAGCTATATGTATTTAATAATATATTTAACCTCATTGAAAATCTACCTCACAAGGATATTGGAATTGATTGATATGATATATGTGTAGTCAATGATAATATTGTGCGTGGCATGTAGTAGGTACTAGACCAATGTTAATGACCAGCCTCCGTAATACAAATTCTTTAATTCTGAAAAGCAGATTTCTATATTGGGGCCACACTAGTACATTTGAACGTACTTTATTCACTTTTTTCTTATTTATTCAGTCATACATGATAAATATGTGTTTCTACTCTTAGTCACATAAAAATAATTTCTTAGGATATTTTTAAAAGAATTTGTCATCTTTTAAGCTTATCTAACTTTTAATATACTTTTTATTGAAGTATAACACATACATGGAGAAGTATAAATTCATAAGTTTACTGGCTGCAGAATTTTCATAATCTGAGTATGCCTGTACAAACAAAACCCAGATCAAGAGACAAAACATTGTGAGTACCCCCAAATCACCTTCGTTCCCCTGTCCAGCCCCAATGCCCAAGAGAGAATTAATATCCTGATTTTTAAAACCAAAGATAAGTTTGACTGATTTCAAACTTTATAAAAATTGAATCATATAGCATAAACTCATGTGTATCTATTTTTTCCCAAACTGCTGAACTTTTTATTTTGGTAGAAATAATACTGAAATCAGTTCTTCAAAGAGGAATTTTTTTTTTCAAGTAGATTGTAGACTTTCTACATAATAACGACATTCATTCAGTATGTGTTTTTGCAATTACCTTTTAACATTCAAGGTTTATAACAGTTATTAACTTCACTTTTGTAAGACTTCAAATTGGAAATTTGGCAGAGGTATATGGTGTTTGTGTGGGCATGGTTTGGTGGTGGAGGTAAAAAAGAAGCTGACAAAAATAAATTCAGTGTTTCAAAGAAATGATCAGAGATTATCCTATTACTTTGTCTAGGCAAAGGTTGTAAACCAAATTTATTATAACATAAATTATTTTAACAAAAATGTTATTCCATAACAACATAGATAGGTAAAATAAATATATAATTTATTTTTTAGGATCCGTTTAAAAAGAAACTTCTAAAAATAATGACGAGGATTCAAACCTACTGCCAAATGAGTCCAAAGTCAGATTTTGGAACTCAGCATTATGAGCAGTGGGCCATTCAAATGGAAAAAAAAGGTAATTTTGTGTGTGTGTGTGTGTGTGTGTGTGTGTGTGTGTGTGTGGTACTGGGGATTGAATCCAGGGAAGACCTCTGAGCTAGACCACCAGCCATTTTTATTTTTTATTTTTGACACAGGGTCTCACTGAGTCTCAGAGAACCTCACTAAGTTGCTGAGGCTGGCCACGAACCTACAATCTTCCTGTCTCAGCCCCCCAAGTACTGGAAATACAGATGTGTGCTACCATACCCTGCTGTAATTTGGGTTTGGATTTAGCAGTCTATCCCATGTTTACACCAAGGTTTCAGATGATTATATCACACACATGCAAATTGAAAGCAAATGGAATATCAAATAGAATTTCTGTGTTCTGCATAGGAGAGGCATAAACATGTTCTAATTAGGTATGTAAGGAAAGAAGTACCAAGGAGCCCAGTTTTCTCTTTCATTGGTTGTATACTTAAAGTGTTAACTACTAACAGCTCTGCCTCCAAAGGCAAGCCCCACTGGTATGTTTCACATGCTGTTCCTCCATAGATCAGGTACATGTGTCTCAAGCAGCAAGTTTGGAATTTGGGAAAGACCCCCCCCCCTTTTTTTTTTAACTCACTGCACATTTTTGAGCCTTAACTGAATCAATTCAGAACTAAGGTGAAATCTATTTTGGAGTCATCATTTGTTGAGGTTCACAACACAATTGCATGGATTTTTGCATGCTCACCATTACTTACTTAATGTATTCTTTTCTAGCTGCTAGAGAAGGAAATCGCAAGGACCGTGTTTGTGCAGAACATTTGAGGAAGTACAATGAAGCCCTACAAATTAATGACACCATCCGAAAGATTGATGCATACCATCACCTTGAGACTTTCTATAAAGATAAGGAAAAGAAGTTTACAGTTCTAGAAGATGACAGCAATGAGAGCGGGGATGATGATGATGGTGATGGGAATGAAAACGAGGCTGAGTTAAAGAAGGCTTTGAAACAGGATGGCACTGATGCATTCCTCATGACTCTGTTTTCTGGTAAGAGTCAAAGTAACAGGTATTGAATGGTCTCATGCATTTACCTTTTTAACTTGAACCTCCTGCTTCTTGTTAGTGATCCAAAAGGCCCTCTTTTTTTTTTTTTTTTTTTTTTTTTTTTTTTTTTTTTTTTTTTTTTTTTTTTTTTTGTTGTTGTTGTTGTTTGGTGCTGGGGATTGAACCCAGGGCCATTCTACTTCCAAGCCATCCCCCCAGCCCATTTCATTTTTTTTGTTGTTTGTTTTCAAACAAGGTTTTGCTAAGTTCCTGAGAGCCTCACTAGGTTGCTGAGGCTGGCCTTGAACCTGCAATCCTCCTGTCTCAGCCTACCAAGTACTGGGATTATGGGCATGTGCCACCACATCTGACTCCAAAAGGCCCTCTTAAAAACACACTTTGAAAAATGAAATTCCACTCTGACTGTGGTTGTTCATAATTGATGCAATCAAATTAACTATTAGTTGTATGGTCATAACCAATCATTTAATCATTCAGTTTTATTATCAAGATATTTGCAATAATTTTTTAAATTAGAACAACCTGATTATTAGATATAATACAAGATTAACTATAGGTGAGTCATTTCTTAAGTAATGGTAAGTATACCATTACTTAAACTCTTTCAGTGTAATTCATACTAATTTTCTTTTTAAATAGGTTTTATTTTTTGTTTATTTATTGTGGTACTGGAGACTGAATCCAGAGGGGTTCTACCATTGCGCTATACCCAGCCATTTTTATTTTTTATTTCAAAACAGGGTATATCTAAGTTACTTTGTGTTGGCCTCAAACCATCCCTCCTGTCTCAGTCTCCCAAGTACTAAGATTATAGTTGTGTACCATCATGCCCAAATATTTATTTTTAATTAAATAAAATTGTAGATATTTATCGTATACAACCTGGCATTTTGATGCACACACATGCATATAGTGGAATGAATAAATCAAGTAAATATTAATAATTATAATTGTTTCTTAAAGAAAACGAGAAAATATTGAGAAACCTGGCTGAAAACCCAGAGCATGAAAATGAAAAGCTGACCAAGTTAAGAAACACTATATTGGAACAATATACTAGGACTGAGAAATCAGCACGAGGAATCATTTTTACAAAAACACGACAGAGCACATATGCACTTGCACAGTGGATTAGTGAAAATGAAAAATTTGCAGAAGTGGGAGTCAAAGCACACCATCTCATTGGAGCTGGGCACAGCAGTGAGTTCAAGCCTATGACACAGGTACAGCCCTGCTTTAGGACTTCTCTTCTTACCTGCTATTATACTTCTCGAGTTTGTAATGTTTTTCATCAGTTCCCCCACCACCCTGCAAATACAATGGCAAAATAAAACACTTGGAATAAAACTTGCACTTAACAGAAGTCTAACGTGCGGTAGTTAATAAGCTAAACATTGTCATAAGAGTCCATCTTTTCACGTTCTTGGAGTAACTTTTTTCTTTCTTTCTTTTTTTTTTTTTTTTTTTTTTTTTTGCGGTACTGGGGATTGAACTCAGGGGCATTCTACCTCCGAGCTATACCCCCAGCCCTATTTTTTATTCTTTATTTTGAAACCGAGTCTCACTAAGTTGCGGAGTGCCTCACTAGGTAGCTGAGGCTGGCCGCGAACCCGGATCCTCCGGTCTCAGCCTCCCGAATGCT
>PVLC010011296.1:0-47587 GCA_004027655.1 Graphiurus murinus
CCTGGTTGGGCTGCTTTGTGATTTGATCATTTGGAAATACTCATGCTACCTTTAGACTCTTTGATCTTTCATGCACAGTTTCCATCATTGAGGCTACCTCATGGGCTGAGACGGCTGTTGAAGTACCAGTTCTCACACCCACAATTCAGGCAGGAAGCAGAAGGAAAAGCAAAGAACAAAGGGGCTGCATCTCCCAGATGAGCCAGTCTCCCTTGAAATTGCTTGCCTGGAAGATCCTCCCTATTGCTTCCATGTGTACATCATTGACCTCTTTGTGGCAGGGGAGGCAGGGAAATGTGGTCTTCATTGGGAACATGGCTGACCATCACTTCTCCAAACTAAGGTTCTTGGCACTAAGAAAGGAAGGGAGGATGGGTGAATCGATGCTTACACTTTTGCATGCATCAGAAAAAGCTGACAGGGTGTTAAAACTCATACTCTTTCTCCCTCACCCCATACCCAGAGATTCTGATTCAATAAATCCAGGATGGGGTCCATCCAAATTCTGGAGGACCCCAACTACAACAGATTAACAGAACATCTATATATTTTTTGTTACTTCTCTATTCTTGATGTGACTGGTTAAATGAATAAAATAGATTCAGGTATTAGGATTTTTAAAGTTTGATGGTCCATCTTTCCATTCATGATCTTGTATCTTTTTTTCCCTTTTCTATTCCAAAGTAATAGCCTCAGCTTGGAAAGTTCAAATTAATCTTTGGGCTCCGATGAGCAATTTTGGAAGATTAACAGGTTTTATTCTCTGGTGGGAGGTGATCCTAGAGAGGTTGCACTTTGTGGGAGAGGAGAAAGCACCTAGATGTGGGTGACTGTCTTAGTCTGTTTTGCATTGCTATAACCGAACATGGGATAAACAAAAGAGGTTTATGTGGATCATGATTTGGGTGGCTGGGAAGTTCAAGGAGCAGGTGCAGGTGTCTGGAGGGGGCCCCTTGACTGTGTTACATCATGGAAAATGACATCTTATGATGGGAGAGCATGGTGAGGGAGGAAGAGAGGGGGAGAGGGAGAGGGAGAAGGAGAGGGAGAGGAAGAGAGAGAGAGAGCGCGCCAGGTTCTCTCTTATAATAACTTGCTCTTTGGGGGAAACTGATATACTCCTGTGAGAACAGCATTGATCCTTTCATGAGAGTGGTCATGACCCCGTCAGTAATCTTCCACAAGACCACACCTTACAGATCTCACCACCTTCTAGTGCTATTATACAGGGGACCAGGCTTCAACATGAGTCTTGGCAGAGACAAACCTCACCCAGACTGTAGCAGTAACTATTCTTGGTCTTCCCTGGATGTGTCCAGTGCTTCTGATTCATCCCTCTAGGAACTGCTACAAGAGATTCTATCTTCATCCTTTGACTAGAAGGGACACTACCTCTAGCTTTCAGATGTAGGGTCCTGGACCAGTGATGCCTGGGCACCAAGTTAGCCTAGTTTCCAGGTATCCAGGTACCTCCAGGCACAAGCTTGTAAGGAATGGTCAAGAATAATTTGTAGGCATAGAAGGCATTTGTAGTACCTTCAAAGCATTTCACAATGACTTGACAATTAACTGGATATTTTTACCTGATGTCCATCTAGAGCTATTCTTCTCAGTCTGTAAATAACTCCATGCAGAGTGGATGGGGCTACTGAGTGATTAAGCTGATGCTGTAAGTGCATCTCTTCATATATTTTTTATGTTTTAGTTTCCCTCTCCCTTTAAATATTTTTTTTCTATCTGACTGTCCTTGGAAAATAGAAATATGCCAATAATCTCTGTTTTTGTGTTCTTTGCTACATTAAAGAAGTAGAAATATTTGATTTGGTGATTGGTGAATACATTTTTAATCTCTAATATTTTGTGATTCAGATCTTAGCAAATATCTATTATAGCAAACACTATATAACAAGGACTATGATTAAAGATCTTAAAGGCAGTCTCCTTTAATTCTCATAATAACCTAAGGATGTGTTATTTTCTTACTTTTAGAAATAGAGAAACTGAAACATAGGTAAAGTAATAACTATACAAAGGCCAAATAGCTATAAAGGGTTGGAGCCAAGGTCAGAACAGAAACTCTTGCCATGAGACACGTAGTACATTGTCAGAATCCCACCGACCTTATCCCAAAACAGCCTGAGTGTAGGTTGGTCATTAGCCACAG
Organism: Graphiurus murinus; assembly: GCA_004027655.1. NCBI lineage: Eukaryota > Metazoa > Chordata > Mammalia > Rodentia > Gliridae > Graphiurus > Graphiurus murinus. The sequence continues at coordinate 2,165 of PVLC010011296.1, forward strand.
ATGCTGCTGTGCTACCAGGCCAACCTTCACCAAATTAGATGCTGTCTTAAATGTAGAGGATCCCACAAGACTGACCTAAAATGACAGTCCTATGCATTCTCATAAACATCATGACTAACACGGTGTTTGGTATGTAGGTGTCAATAAACAATGACGGGGTAGGTGAATAAGCACACCAGGCAAAAGCTGAGGAGTGATTAAAGTCTCGTTCAAAATATTTTAATCATACACACCTGTAACTCAGGAGGCTGAGACAGGAGGATCACAGGTTTGAGGTCAGCCTCAGCAATTTAGGGACAACCTCAGCAACTTAGTGAGATTCTGTTTCAAAATAAAAAATAAAAAGGGCTGGGAGTATAGCCCAAAGGTATAATGTCCCTGAGTTCAATTCCCAGTACAAACCCCCCCAAAAATCAATGAATCAATCAATCAATCAATCAATCAACTAAACATCACTGGATTGTGTCAAACACTGACCTAACACACTGACGCTGTAGCTCCAGGTCTTGAAGCGGTGCTTTGCTGAACTTCGAAGCTTTAGTTCTTGGATGGTGGAGGGTCTGGGTGGTCCAGAGGAGGAGCGTGGTTCTGGAGGGGTGGTGTTGGTACTCAGGGTGCTGGGCTCTTTGCTGGTGGGCCAGGAAGCTTCTGAATATTTTAACAAGTATGGGAGTCCCAGTGTGGACAGGCTGAATGGAAGTCTGGGAGCCTCGGCAAGTCAACCCCATGGCACACCTCGTCCAGGGCTGTTTCCAAGCTCCCTACTAGGCTGAATACTAAGTGAGAAACTTGTGGGTCTAGATTTTGAAGTATGTTTACTGCGCTGCTCCTGTTACAACACTAGAGGGCAGTAGCCACCATGCGGATGCAAAAACCAGTTTTCCACTCCCAGTTGAGCTAGCCCTGGCTCCCAGCCTCTGCCTGGTGGAATGGTTCATCTTTTGTGGAATGTCCAGTCTCTCGCCCTCTGTTCTTTAGGATATATCTGAACGTGGATGTGATTCCAGGAGACATTTGCTGGAGGGCCTGAGGTTTCTTTCAGGTTCATAATATGCTCAGGTCTGAAAGAGTTTCTTTTTGACTTTGGTGGGATTATGGATTCAGTAATCTCTTTTTCTCTTTATCTTTCTCTTTTTCTCTTTCTCTTTTTTTCTTTCCCTTTCCCTTTCTCTCTCTCTCTCTCTCTCTCTCTCTCTCTCTCTCTCTCTCTAACTGGGGATTGAACCAAAGAGCATTTGACCTGCAAGCTACACCCCAGCCCTTTTTACTATTTTTAATTTTGAAACAGGGTTTCACTGAGTTGCTGAGGGTCTCACTAACTTGCTGAGACTGACCTTGAACCTGTGATTCTCCTGTCTCAGCACCCCAACCACTGGGATTACAGATGTGCAGCACCACACCTGGCTTCAGCAATCATTTATTTAAGTGCCTGTATGGAAACACCCTGCATTATCCTAGAAGACAGCTGTCTTTCAACCCAGGTGTATTTATAATCAGTCCTTCACCATTTATTGTGGCTGGTTAACTTCATAGATAAAAACCTCTGGGGTGTCTGGAAATAGCAGAAGATAATGTGTTACAAACAAGAATGCAGCAGTGATTGGTGGTTTATGTATTTATCAGCATCTACTCAAAGACTGAACTCTTATGTACATGTCAGGAGACTCCTGGCACTAACTATATTAAAAACAGGCAGCCACTGAGCTAGCTGAGCTCACAGGAGCGAATCTTTTCTGCACAACTGGTTCATGTAAAGACAAGTGAATATGCTGGAAGAAACTCAGTTAGGGAGAGCCCTGAGGTTCCTGGCTCTCCTCTAGAGTGTTATTTAGAGAAAGGCTTTGAGATCTTGGGCTGCAATGTCCTGATCTTTAATATGGAAGAGGCAGATACAATGGCTGGGGTGTGTGTGTGTGGGGTCCTTCTAAGGATTGACTGTCTACAGTAAAAACAGCAGCCACTCAGGAATGCATACTGAACAGAACATAGAAATTCCCACGCCCAGTCTTGGCAGGATCCAAGCGAGGGAGTGCGTGCGGCGCTAGCGGTATTTTGCTGTGCGATGTTTGACAGGATGCACTTTGCTTGTTGCCCTCCAGTGGCTCCCACAGAGGAAGTGAGCTGCAGGTGCTGTGTAAGCGGAACGTGGAAGGAGATGCGGGCGCAGGACTTACTGAAAGAAAAGAGGAAATTGAAGTATGCACAGAGCACCTGGAGTGTAATGATACATTGTTCAGATATTAACTGAGATGCCAGGAAACACTGATGGAAAACTGCATCTAAGCCAAGTCAGTGGAGACTGAAAGAAGGTAAGCAGAGCTCTAGGATAGAGCTTCTGTGGGAAAGGGGAGGAGGGAAGAGAGAGAGAGAGAGAGAGAGAGAGAGAGAGAGAGAGAGAGAGAGAGAGAGAGAGAGAGGAAGAAGAAGAAGAAGAAGAAGAAGAAGAAGAAGAAGAAGAAGAAGAAGAAGAAGAAGAAGAAAAAGGGAGATCATCAGAAAGCCTCAAGTTCAAAACCTGGTTACCTGGTTTCATCATTTATGGGCAAGCTTGGGCAAGGAAGGGGCCTCTCTGAGACTCTCACTTGATGTCCATAAACGATAGTCCCCCTCCACCCGCCGTCTTTCCTTGAATCTACAGTTCAAAGGGAAAAGGTGTTTCATGTTTTATCCATTCTACTGAAGTTAAACAAGTAGAAAGGGCACCGAGAAATTTGGTAGAAGAATCATAGTACTTCAAATCTAATAAGAAGAAACCATACCCCTTCCAGAATGTTCTACATCTAACGATGGGTCTGCGGAGAAAGGAGACCAGAAAAGACACATGGATGAGGGCCCTGGAAGCTATCTGGGTGTGATCCCTGGCCTGTTTCCTGAAATAGATGTTCCCAGCATTATTTTACATGGTGGAATTCTTTTTGGCTGGAGAAGAACAGAGATCAACGGCATGCATGATGCCTGGGGAAGAAGGGTGGGAAGACAATGTCATGGCAGAGGTGGGTCACTGGGCTGCCTCCTCGAGTTGCAGTGGAGTCCTGGGTGAAAGGAGACCAAGGATAGGCTGGGGACAGAGAGGCAGAGGGCTGGAGACTGGGGGATGGCACCTTCCCAGGGCATCAAAACGGGGAGTCAACGCAGGCAGAAGAACACGAGGAAAACATTTATAGGCAAACACGTGGCACCCCTTCTGGACTCCCAGAAATAGCCAGGCCAACTCTCAGTGGGATTAGAAATTCTATACAGAGGTTGCCTGACTTATGATGGTTCAATTTACAACATTTTGACTCCGTGATGTTGGGGAAGCAATACATGTTCGGCAATAACTGTACCCTGAACTTTTTAAAAGCTTTTTAGTATTATTTTTAAAATGTGTTTTATTGGTGCATTTTAGTCTCACATCATAATGTAAATCATGTTGACAATGACATACATGTACACTTGATGTATTAGACACATTTTCTACTTGATGTATTAGACACATTTTCTACTTCTGATATTTTCAACTTAAGAGTGGATTTATTGGGATGTATGCTCCTTGTAAATGGAGAGGCATCTTCATGAACAGCCTGGATAAATCCCTTAGAAACATGGATGATGACTATTTATGATGGCCCACTTTCTAGAAGACTCAGAAATGGATTAGAAATGTAGAATGGTTGGTCACATGCTACATAAAGAATGGCTGGAGGATGCCAGGTGTGGTGGCACATGCCTGTAATCTCAGTACTTGGGAGGCTGAGACCAGAGGATGGCAGGTTCAAGACCAGCCTCAGCAACTTAGTGAGACTCATAGCAACCTAGTGAGATCCTGTTTCAGAACAAAAAATTTAAAAAATGGGTCCAGCAGGAGTGTAGCTTCAAGGTAGAATGCCTCTGTGTTCAAGCCTCAGTATCACCAAAAAAAAAAAAAAAAAAGAGAGAGAAAAACAAAAAAAGAATGACTAGAGGAAACTGGAGTTTCTTACATGGAAACAAGTTATAGGAAGACTAGGCAAAGTTTAGCAGAAATTACACCATTTCCAAAATCCTGTTGTTACAGTTTTGTTGAGTCTAAACATAATGCTAGAGACACTGATAGGATGGTTTAGAATCATGTCTTCATGGTTTAGCCATTGTGTATTTACTTTTTTTGGGCTGCCTCATATTAAAGAACACCTAGTTCATAATTTTGTTACAGGCGTTTCGGCGAACAAAAATAATAGACTGTTGGCAATTTACATAATCTTGCTCGAAAAATCAATAAGGCATTTGCATCAAATTCTCAGATCTAATTTACACTGCATATAGGATTTCCCCCAAGGAAGTGAAACTTGAGGGACAGATGATGAAGAGGAGAGAGAGAATGACTTGGATGACGAGGACAGAAGAAGACAGAAGGTAAGAAGCCCAGCTCATGGAACAAGGCCAGGTCTGAAGGGGACAGCAGTGACACACAGATGCAGGAAAGAGGTCGCCAGGAGACATTCTAGGAGTCCAGAGGAGTGTTTGGAGACGCTAATTCCTCCAACAGGGGAAAGGTGCAGAATCTTGGATGATGGGCTTGGGCCAGCACCAGGCATTCCAGTGGGTCAGAGGGAGGCAGAATGTGAGGCAGAGTTTCCCATGCATGTAAACCAAGCACTGGCAGTAGGCAGAGAAAGTTCTAGAGAAGGGCATGGGGAACTGCACTCCTGGGTCAGAACTGGACAGTCAGATCTTTACTACTACCCTTGTGGGAAATGATGCAGGATTCTGGGACAGGGTCTGCCTACTTGGGACCCCCATTGTCAGGTGCTTGCCTGTGGGTGTGTTGGATGTCTTCCAACACCACCTCGAATCTTCCTGGCCTTGCCTCTATTTCAACAGATGCTACTGCAGCTACTAATTCACACAGGCTTTGACCAGCAGTGTAGACCTCTCATTTCCTGCCTTGGTATTTGTGTCACCGTGGTATGCCATGTCCAAAGAATTCCTCAGTACTCTCAATCGCTTGCTCACCTGTTAAGCAGAGGGGGCTAATATCCCTTGGGGAAATCTGTGACCAACAAGGGCAAGAGCCAACGGATACACACCTTCCTCTTTCTCGTCCAGGCAGGGGATGCAGAGACCAGTTGGTGACTTCACAGGTGATTCTATGAAGGGAAGTGGCCCCAAGTGAGGGCCGATCAGGCAATGTGAACACATTCTGGGGTCGGCTTTCCTTCCTGGTCTCCATGTCCTCTCTATGTCCCAATCTCTGGAGTCATGCTCTCAAAGAAATCACACGCATAGAAACTTTCATCTCAGGCTCTGCTCTGCATATGCCAAGCTAGAAAAACAGTAGACTAAGAGAAGGAGGAGAGGTAGGACTTACCTCCCTGGAGGGCGTCTTGAATCCACTACTTCACTATAGGGAGGACATAGAGCACACATAGGATAAGTAGCATGACACGATGCTGTCCCTTTTGCTTTGGAAGGTCGCAAATGGTCAAGATGGGCATCTTCCTTACTAAGTGAGATATTTCTTTTTCAGGAGTTCTGTTCTTCAGAGGTCGCTGTGTATGAAACACAGGCTTTGGGATTTAAAATCCCTCACACTTCTGCAAACCAAAGACTTACCGTTGCTATAAAGCTTTGTTTTAAGACAAGCTTTGCAGATCTGCAAACTGACTTGGTCTGCCGCCCCTGAATGTGAGTCTATCTATTCACTCACGTTCCCCTGAAACTGGTCTCCTGGGAACTGGCCATCCCAACCCAGGTGTGGCCTAACAAAGCATACACAGGGGAACTCTTACCTCCTGTGGTTGAGATTCAGCTGTTGGTCATATAATGGGAGCCCAGATTGTAGGATGCAGGTCTTTGCTTTCAGGAAATTCAATTATAGTGTTGGAAGCACTAATTACCTGCCTTAAGAACCAACATCATTAGCCAGGAATAATTATTATTGCAAGGAAAAAGAAAACAATCAGGAAGGAGCACGTCTGTAAAGCCACCTTTAATTTCAACTTTCCTTCCAGCAGAGGGGAACATAGTTTCCCATTCTCTATTAAATGAGAAGTCCTCAACCGCAAGCAATCTGCCACTGGATCCCATTTATGTTTTTTTTTTTTTTTTTTTTTTTTTTTTTTTTTTTTTTTTTTTTTTTTTTTTTTTTTTTTTTTTTTTTTTTTTTTTTTTTTTTTTTTTTTTTTTTTTTTTTTTTTTTTTTTTTTTTTTTTTTTTTTACTTTTGGTGTGAATGGTAATTAGATATAGTGGCAAAAAAACACAACATGTGGAGGTTCACTCAACTTTGGTGTTTGTTATTTTAAACTCTTTTTCAGAATGTAAATGATTATTGAAGTTTGAGTGAGTTGCAGCTGGTGGGTGAAAATGTGTGCGTGTGTGTGTGTGTGGGGGGGGGCACAGCCAGGCTTTGGGGTTACCATGACTACACTACACAACTCTCCAGTTACTTGAACAGTGTGTAAGGGCCAAAGCGTGGGGTTGGAAAATCATACAAATGAAATCAGAGGGGGTTACAAATTCCCAAATTGGAAAACTGTATTTCCTTAAATACCTCTACCATCTGGACACATTCTCTTTTAAGATTTCTCTACTCCAGATGCATTTTTGTCCAACAAAGCAGAGTTATCTTTAGCAAAATCAGATTAAAGGAGCCGTGACTTAATGAACAGTTCTAAAGAAATCTGGGACCGGGCGATGCAGTGAAGTTTGATTTAAATGGGGTCTCAGAGCCACCTAAGTAAAAGGTCCCTTTCATGGGACCTACCTTGTTGAACTAGGATGGATGAACAGGGCAGCGAGAAAATTCTCATCATTCTCCCTTATTTGCACTCAAGATGTGCACCTCTCTGGGCTCCCAAGCATGCTGAAGTTTTGGAGAGAGATAACAATAGGGAGGATGATGAAGCTTCAACTTGACTCCTCGAATTCTTCTCATTTCACACTCTCCTTTCTCTTCCAGCACACACCCGTGAGATATCTGATGCAGTCAAGGAGAGAAGCAAATGAAATTTCTTCTTGCCTTCTGGTTGCAAAACCCAAATTATTTCTTGCTTATAATGCATACATTTTTGGGGGGTCAATTCATTGCTTTTCCTTCTTTCTCTATTGTTCCATCTTTTCTCAACGGAGACCCTATTCTTATTTTTATGTTGCTTTAAAAACTTTGAATTGAAGTATAAAAATACATGCGGAAAAGTGTACTGGTCATGTGTGTGAGGCTCAAGGTCTTTTCCCCAGGTGGCCACCCTGGGGTCCCCGGAGCTCAAAATGGAATATTGGCAGTTCTCTCTGGGGTTCCTCCTACTCCCAGCCCCCTTCCAGAGTAGCCACTCTCCTAGTCACAGATCTGCTATGCCTATTTTTGAGCTCCATACATATGCAGTCCTACCAGATGTTCTGCTTTGGGTCTGCCTTCACATCCTCATTAGTATGCGTGGTTGTGGTCTGCTTATTCTCATTATGATATTGTATTTTCTTGGATGAGATTATCACAATTTGTCTACTGGGTGAATATACTTCACTTTATTGTTTTGCCCTGCCCAGAATTCCAATTTAGGCTTAAAAACCAAATAATGCCCCTGCTCGCTCAGCGAAGGAGAGCTGCCCTGTCCAAGGCCACACACGTGTGTGAGGACCATGTCAAGCTGGTTGACATGCGGGGCTATGAAGGTCTGTCTCTTTCCCCATCTCAGGATAATTCTGAAGAGCTACCCCAGCCTCAGAGCTCCTCATGGGGTTCTTTGAGGTCTCCTTTGGACAGCATTGCAACCCAGCTTCTCCATGCCCAATCCTGCTTCCTTCCCTCCATTCCCCACCGCAGCTATGATCCAAAAGGCCCCTGCACAAGTACCCTGAACACCAATGCTGACTTATGGGGAGCAGAGGGCTTTGGGTAATTCCTAATTTTTGGCTTTCTTAAGGATGTTGCCATGAACATCTTTGAACTGTTCTTTGTTGAACATATGTGTACATTACCGTGAGACCTGCTTCAATCAGAATTTGCTGAACACATCCTAGAGGAGGGAAGATTTATTTACTCACAGTTCTGGAAGTTTCAGTCCATGTTAGGCAGCTCACATCTGTGGAGAGCAGGACATGGTGGCTGGAAGCAGAGAAAGAGCCGGGGAGGGAAATGAGGGATATATATATATATATATATATATATATATATATATGAAGTGTGTGTATATATATATATATATATACACACACACATACATACATACATACATATGGGGAATATATATATTTATTCCCCAAGGCCACAACTCCAGTGACTACCTCCTCCAGCCATACCCTACCCGACTATCTTGCCACCAGACAAACCCATTAATTAATCAATGAATTTATTATCCATGGATGAGATTAGAACCCTTATTGATTCAGTGATATCACCTCTGAACAGTTTTGAATCAGCAATACATGAGCTCTTCCAGGGAACATTCTATATCCGAACCATACTAGAGTCCATACCTCAGAGTGGAGTTGCTGGATTTTGGAATGAGCACACACCCAGGCTTAACCAATACTGCCAAACAGGCTTCCAAAGTGGTGGTACCAACTGCCATTCCACCTGCAGTCCTGGTTGCTCCATGGTCTCACCAGCACTTGGTGTTGCTTCTCTTTTATGCTAGCTACTTTAAGAGGGATGTCATGACATTTCAATGTGATTTTAATTTGTGTTTGTATGTTAGCCTGTGTACATTTCAGGCATTGCTCCTGAGCTATAGGAAGATACTTTTTTTTTTTTTTTTTTTTACAAACAAAAGACTTCATTTCCTTTAGGGAAACTTTACATTCAGAGCAAAATTGAGAAGATGGTATAGAGATTTCCCCTACATATCCTCCCTCCACACATGCAGCATCTCTGCTATTATAGTATCATACAGAGTATTTTCATTGCCCTGGAAATCCTTTGTACCCTCTAGATATTCTTTATTATGATCACCGACCCTTTTATCCAGGGAAAGCATAAATTTTCTTGTGCACTATCAAGACAGACATTTATTCATTTTAATACCTGTTTATTTAATACCTGTTATAGGTGGGATTGGTATCATTTTATACAACTGGTGATATTGTTGGGCTTATTAAATCACTGTAGCTCCTGTGCAGTAAGAAGTATCAGGAGAATAACATGCCCTGGGGCATGTTATCCAACAGCAACAAGGAAGAGTTTTAGGCCAGGGAAGGGAATCAAGACACCAGAAGTTTGATGGGGCACCACAGTCAGAGATAACATAAGAAAAAGAACGTTAGTTTGAATATAAATAGACATGGGCCTGGGCCCTGCTATTAACTACCTGGATAGCCCTCAATCACTGACTTTGGGCTTCATTTTCTAACATCTATACATGAGTAGGTTTGGAGTAAAAATGTCTCTCAGATCAGGTCTTTCTCTTTCCACTTTATATTTTCATTAATTGCAAAAGCAAAGATACTCAATACACTAGAAAAAAAGGCAATAAAAACTGCTTGTGAGAGTGAGCAGATGTCATATTTAACAACAAAAGATTTCCAAATGGCCATTGTATTCAAAGGACATTGTTTTTTGATACTGGAGATTGAACTAAGGACTGCTCTACCTCTGGGGTATACCCCCAGTCCTATTTTATATTTTATTTTGAAACAGGGTCTCACTAAGTTGCTGAGGGCCTCTCTAAGTTGTTGAGGCTGGCCTCGAACCTATGATCCTCCTGTCTTAACCTCCCAAGTACTGGGCTTACAGGTGTGCATCACCATGCTGGGCTTTGGTTTGTTTATAGTTGTTTGGGAAACTATATGAGAGAAATGGACCAGCATTACTGAGGGGCCATCATGGTGTCTACAACTCAAGATGGTAGTGGTCAGGGCAAGCTGGATCCCCTACAACCTACAACTGTGCTCCCCAACTACCCTGAGCTGACCAACATGGCGATTTAGTGTATATTCTTTACATCCTTTTCTCTGTGATTATGCAAAATAGGTAAATCTACATATGTAGCTTTTATATATAAAGTAGAGGGATAATATTCCACAACTGAGTGATTTCTCTGTTCAGTCATCTTTAACAACTATGATTCTGTTTGTCTAGTAGCAGATATTATTATATGTAAAATTTATTCCTGACCACATTAATTCCAACTTTAGAAGCTCAGGGAAAAGCTTGTCTTGGGATAGGTTTAATAAGCTTATCACTTATCGGGTAAGAATTAGTCAATTTGGATATTTAGGTATGAGGTTATAGTGGGAAAAGAGAAAGGATTGTTAAGGATTAACCCACTCAATCATCTATTTAGTTGAGCACAATTTTCCATGTATCAAGTTTGAAGTTGGAAAAGTTTTAGACTCTGTAGCAGAATGACATGGAAAAGACTTTGGATTTGGGGGTACAGGTTTGAATTTTGACTTAGCCACTGTTTCAGTTAACCTTGGCCACAATACTGGTGGGTAACAACCAATCCCCAAATTTCAGTGGTATACAGTCACATGTGCAATCTAAAACAGATGATCTTGTAGCAGTAGGGAGCAGAAGAGGAGTTACCAGAGCCAGGGAGGAGAGGAGAATGGAGACAAAGGGAGAAGTTGGTTAATGGGTACAGAGCCATAGTTAGAAGGAAGAAATTCTGGTATTTTATTGTATAAAGAGGCTGGCCACAGTCAACAATTATGCATTGTGTATTTCAAAACGGAAGAGAGGATTTTGAATAGTCTTCCCACATGGACATGATAAATGTTTGAGGCAATAGATATGCTATTTACCTTGATTTGAATATTACACATTAGTGGATACATGTATTGAGGCATCACACCATACCCCCTAAATATGCACAATTAGAGGTATCAAAAAAAAAGACACTAAATCCCTCTCCATACACAGTAAGGATTAGTTTGGCTCTTGTGAGACATCATGGGATGCAGTTGAGGATGGACTGATCTAGACCTGACTCAGCTGGGATGGTTCTGTTTCCTGTGCCTTTTGGGGATCCAAGGACTAGACTGGTGATGGCAGAGGGGCAAGAGTGCAAGTCCAGCTGCAAAAGCACGTTCTAAGTCTCAGAAACTCATCTGCTATCATCCCAGGAGCCCAAAACAAGTCACCTAGCTAAACTCAGAGTCAAAGGGGCACTGCAAATGTACAAGGATGGATTTAAGGAAGTACGATCTTATCATCGGGAAGGGGGCAAAGATTTGGAAGCACAACTTGGTCTACTGTAGTCATCTCCTAGCAAGTTACTTTGTGTTACCTGAATGAAGGAGATAATGCTATCTGCCTTGTAATTTTGGTGTGAGGGTTAATTATAATTTTGCACTCACTTCCCGTGACATCTCCTACATTATCATTGGCAATTATCTTCCTTCCTTTCCGAAAGCTATCATGGGTAAGGTGATTCTTTGACATTCAAAATATTAGAAAATGTTGTTAAATTGATAAAAATGTGTGATAACTTAAAAAATGTTAGCTGGGAAGGGTGACACAAGCCTGTAATCTCAGTGCTTAGGAGGTTGAGACAGAAGGATCACAGGTTGAAGCCAGCCCCAGAAACTTAGTGAGACCCTCACCAACTTAGTGAGACTCTGTTTCAAAATAAAAAAAATAAAAGGGAGACTAGGGGTGTAGCTTAGAAGTAGAACATCTCGAGTTCAATCCCCAATACCAAAAAAAAAAAAAAATTTTTTTCCTAACACACTAGTATATAATGGATTTTTGCCTATGATGCCTATTAGGTTCCTCTTAGATTCCTGTTAGGTTCCACTCAGATAAATGCTTTCTATACAGTTGTATGCAGAGGCATGGTCATTCTGAATTTTGCTATTTTAAATGTTCTTACATCAAAACATTATTGCACACTTCCCCATTGTTCCTCATCAGTCCCTTCTTGCGGTAGTGTGATAGTGTGTCATTGGACTGGACCATAATAGGTTTTGTAATTTCATGGAGGGGTTTCAAGGCCTCCCGGCGGAGCATCTGTTACCTGAGCTGATGTCCTGTTGTTTTCAGAGCATTGACACCTGCTGAGCAATGGTGGGGAGGATCTGGGGGCACAGAGGCTCTCGAGCTCCCATAAATCCTCTCTTCTCTGAGCAGACAGGCGAGTGTACTGGAAAGGTAATAAAGTCCTGTGTGTTATATGAGTATGACAGCTGCCTGTGGGAGCAAAAAACAAAGCCGTCTGCAGGTGCTGTCAGTGTCAGTAACACACGACACCAGGCTTCCACCCTGCCGACCTGACTCTGCGCTCCAAGATATTTTAGCCAGACATAGAACTGAACCTGTGGTTTTGTAAGTCTGATGAAGGAGGCTTATAAGCTCATTTGCTGAACTTAAAAATAGAAAGCAAAGCGGATCTAGAATTGGCTTAATGAAGAGATGGTTAAACAGGGGTGGCGGGCAGCAGGTGGGCCCTACTACAGGGGTAGGTTCAGCCCAATTAGGGGAAGTTCATCATAAAGCTGTGGGTCTTTTTGGGGCCCATCCTGCAAGTGACTGTTTGCAAAGATTAGTTCCTTGTCTAGACTCAAGTAGATCCCTGATGAGCTAGGAGTTTGGTTTAGGCAGGCAAAGGAAATTCTTTTGTTTAGGGTTGTCTAAAATAAAACTTCCTTTGTTATTTGCCTAGGGACCTCTGCAGGTGAGAGTGGCTCACTGTGGGTCCTTAACTTTTTGCTGTATAATAATGAATTCTCCAGAAATAATTATGTCACGTCTTAGATTTGTTCAGGAATTTCTTGTTTGGTAAAATCCTGGGGGATGGGCTGAGTGCCCATCATATGTCTTGTGAGCATCTTTCTATTTGCCTGTGAAATGTCTCTCTCTCCTCGTGCCTCACTCTACGTGCTGAGCAAGGGGTCCCTGAAGGGATGGATGGATACTTCAACAGGTAAGGGCTCTGGAGGAGCACTGCCTGGCTTAGACATCTGGCCTAGCCGCTCAGCTGTTATCACCTTGGGAAAATCACTTACCCACTTTGTGAGTTCATTTTCTCACCTTTGACTTGGGGATAATAAAGTCCTTAATAGGATGATCTCAAGAACGAAGGGATTATGTAAAGTGCTTGGAGGAGTTCTGGCACATAGTGCTATATAAGCACGGGTCTCATTATCCGAAGACCTTAATGAACATGGATTAAGTGAGATTTTAGCGTATGGAGGACACTGAATTGTAGATATTATGACCACTGCCACTACTGTTATCTCCTCTTGGATAAGATGCCTTGGATAAGTACTATCAAGGACCTCTTGTAGATAAAGTCCTAACCTGCCTTTCCCCCAACTGAGTTTGGCTCTGCAGAATAAGAAAGGATTCTATGGGTAAAGGTGTTTGGAAATTGCTGCCTAGCAAGAGCTGTTCATACATACGCATGCATGCGTGTGCGTTTCTGATACAGATTCAGACCATGGGACTATTTGGCCTAAAAACTTGCTTTGGAAGTTTCTTTACAACCTACTGAATGACCGAAGGTGGGAATTTCAGAAGGAGGGGGGATTTCTGGAGGAGGTAGAATTTTGAAACTTTCTCAAATAACACTAATCAAGAAATTGCCTTTCTTCTCTCCAAAGGACATGATGGGATTCATTAGCATCTCCTCTGTGCCAGGAATTGATCTTGGCTCTTCCATTGCATCATCTCTGGCAAAAATATATCAATAGCTACCATTTACGAGGAACCTGGATGTGCCAGGCATTTTATATCAATTATCTCTAAATTCAATAAGATTTTTTTTTTGCAGAATAGATATGACAATTCCCAACTTCAAGATGGGGAAATTGAGGGTCTGTGTTGGTTCAGTTACAGGTATGTGGAGCCCAGCCCAAGCCTGAAGGCAATGCATCACTTTGTGTAGCTCTGATGGGGGAATCTGGCATTCGCAGCAGCATTTAAAGAGACTTGGGAAGAAAAGAGGAAAAGAAGTAGTAGTTAATAGCCGACATTCACATTCACGGTGCAGCTTAGAAACTGCTTCTCACTGCCATTTCCCATTTGATTCCAAGTGTGCATAATCTGGGCCAAGCTCCATCCAGCCTCTGCTCCTACGGTTCCTCTCATCCCCCAGGTCTCTTGCTCTGAGCTCGCTGGGCTCTTGTGATTTGCTGCCTTTTCTCATGCCCATCCCTTTCCACAGTTGACTTGATGAGGTTTCCCAGTTCCAATTTGCCCCCACCCCCAGCAGCCAGGCCCAACTCCTCCCTCTTTATGCCAGGGAACTGTATTCAAATTCATTTCTTTTGCAGTTATCACATTGAGTTGTAATTGCTCGTTGAGAGATTGAATAGACAAGCTCAGGGTAGTACCCATCTTTCAGGCGAGCGTAAGTCCTCTGGTCTTTTGACATTTTTATACTTTTATTGGTGCACTGTAATCATACAACGTTGTGAGACACAAAGTGATGCAGTCATCCATGCACACGGCATTTGGTGTGCCTCCCTCTGCATCCCATTCTGTGAGAATAGTAAAGCTAAAGAGATTCAGAGACTTGTCCCAGGTCGTAGAAACAGTCAGCGGTCAAGCTAGTATGTCAGCCTTAATTATAGAGCCTAGGGAATCCAAGAATGTCAGTTTAGAAATATTGTGACAATATTAAAGTATTCATAAGCCACCCCCTATTGTACCCACTTCAAGAGTTGTATCAAGAGGGTTTCTTGGTGAGATTTTTTTCCCCTAACTAACTGAGATAAGCAACTATATCTCCTGGGGGCTCATCACATTAAAGGAAAGCTCCCACTACAAACATCCTCCATCGTCCTCTCTCCATTCTGGTATTTGCTTCATATAGACTCTTTTTCTCTCTCTCTCTCCCTTTACCCCTCCCTTCCCCCTCCCCTCTCTCTCTCTCTCTCTCTCTCTCTCTCTCTCTCTCTCTCTCTCTCTCTCTCATCACTCTGTGGGAAATTTTGCACTTTCACACCCTACAGAGGCCAATTAAAAGAAATCAATTAAAGTCCGACTTGAGAAGGCAGAGATCCAACAACAGAGGCATAAATGAGCAAGGGATGTTTATCATAATGGAAGCTGAAAGGCTAATGTTGCCTAAATAGCCATTTACAGGCTGTGAGACTGACAGCCAGACCCCAACCGACCTAGGAGGCCTCCAGGAGGCAAAAGCTTTGCTGCGCCGGCATTTTCTTGAAAGTTTCCCTCTGTGAGCTGGTTTTATGGCTTAGGTCTTCAATCAGGGGAGACAGAGAAATAGAGTATATCAGCCAGAACAGATGGGCTGCCCTGTTTTCCCTTTGAAACTTGGAGTCCAGAGCCATATCATTGCCAGGCACAGGATTAATTATACCCACCAACTGCATGGCCAACCTTCTTGATTATTTTTGGTAAATTTTCTTTGGGGATGAGGAAGAAGCCATTAAGCTAGATTATGGTTTGCCAGTTCTAGGAAGTATCTGTTGGGGCAGCATCTAATATTGTTCTAGATAATGAAGAATACAGCACAACTTTGGGCACAGAAAGGGATGACACACTGGTGCTCTTGGGAGCAGCTCCCAACCTGGCCCATGGGGCTTCCTTATCTATCTCTGTTCACCCCGGAGGCTTGTCTTCTGATTACTTTGTCGACATAGTGGAAATGTGGCTCCTGGCTTCTAAAAACATCCAAACTGAAGCGTTGTCTTTCTTATTCATCCCCTTTTTAGGGTTCTTCTCTGTCTCTGTCTCTCTTTCATCCAGATTGAGGCTGTTTATTATATTCTGGCTGCTCTCATGTGATGAGACAGGTCTTGAATTTGTAGAACTCATTGAAGGCTGAGTTTTTTTTTTTTCTTATGGAGAAGTGAGAATCTCAGAGCTGAACTGGGGAAGGAGCCTGGTTTTGCCCGGGCTAAACTTGCCTCTTCCATTAATTCTTCTTCCTACTGAGGGTAGGATTCAGATGTTGATCTCCTGTAACTTCATGGATTTTTTTTTTCTTTTTGAGAACCAAACACTCTTGGTTATTATATTACAGATGAATATTATACAAGTTGTTTATATTTTTCACTTGCCATTTTAAAAACCTAAGTTTATGAGAGAGCTCAGGTAGAGTTAACAATTACACTTACATGAGTGATGGCCTCAGGGTAATTGCCTTGGGTGAACATATTATTATTATTATTATTATTATTATTATTATTATTATTATTATTATTTTGAGCTACTGGGGATTGAACTCAGGGGCATTCTACCTCTGAACTATACCTCCAGCCCTATCTTTTATTCTTTATTTTGGAACAGGGTCTCACTAAGTTGTGGAGTACCTCACTAGGTAGCTGAGGCTGGCTGCGAACTCTGGTCTCAGCCTCTCAAATTTGGGATTACAAGTGTGTGCCACCATGCCCGGCTGGGTAAACATATTATTTAGGATAATTTAGATGCAAGTGGAAGAAAATAACTCCAGCTAATTAATCAAAAGGGAGAATTCTTTTAAGGGTTCTGGCCTGTCTCAGAACCCAACAATGTAAATATGATCAAGTCTTAGGACACTTAAGATTAGGAACTTAGATGTTCTTAGATTTGACTTTGTATTTTGTAATTCTCCAGTTCACTCTACATACCAGTGTCTGTCTTCCTCTTCTTTATACATAAATATTTCCTCTATCTCTAGTCTATATCATAGAAGATAAGAATATAAATACAGTCTGAGCTCCCCATCCTACAGTAAATATTCAAGCAGTGGCTTTCTTTCTTGGTTCTAGCTCTAAGAATCCTAGGCCAGCACTGGGGTTGACCTACCTTTGAGACAGGGGCCCAATTCATACAGCATTAGTACAGATTGCATGGCCAGATGTAGCAGGTGGGTATCAGAAGAAAGCTGGGGGGTGTTTGGAAGATATAAAATAGGCATTAAAATAAAAAATTTACTGGTATATTTATAAACCATCCCCTACACAAACAGTGAATGCATAAATTCTGCTAAGTCAATTCGTTTCTTAAGAAGTGAATTGTTGTAGATTTTTATTCTATGAGATATTAGCCTCCATTATTAATTTGATTTAGTTACTTAGAGAAACCAATTCCCTTATCAGACAGTAATTTGCTAAAAAATACTTATTAAAATTTTTCTTTTCCCTAAGCAGCTTACAATAAGAGCAAACACATTCAGGGCTTGCTACATGTAGGCACTCTTTTATGGTGTGTATGTGTGTGTGTGTGTGTGTGTGTGTGTGTGTGTGTGTGTGTATGTGTACTCGTTTTAGTCTTCTACACCAACATATGAGAAAAATGAGTTTGAAAATTTTCCCAGAGAGTTTGAAAATTTGCCCAGGGTCAAGAGATAATTAGTAGTGGAGTTCGGATTCTAACCTATATAATCAAACTGGGGAGAGGAGATAGATTCAGATTAATAGATGTCATAATAATGAGGTGCAGAAATGTGCTATAATGACTGCCTTTGAGTCTGTCTTAGGATTTGGATACATTTAAGAACCACATGAACTAGTCTCATGACTTCACGTTTATTTTATATTTTTTTAAACAAAATTGCTATTATTTCTATTATTGGTTCCACAACACCAGAGAACATAGTTTAAATTCTATCACGTAATTTTTTTTTATGATATACTGCTTATAGGTGACTACAAAGAAGTGATATGGGCAGAAAAATTATTTCTAAAGATTTGCAGGGCAGTCAAGTGAAAGATGGAAGACTTCCGCAGTGTTGCACCAGAGGGCTGAACCGGAGAGGATGGGTGAAAAGAAAAGGGGCCAGATTGCACTTCATTAGAAAATCTTGCTGACAGCCGGGCGTGGTGGCGCACGCTTGTAATCCCAGCATTCGGGAGGCTGAGACCGGAGGATTCGGGTTCGTGGCCAGCCTCAGCTACTTAGTGAGGCACTCCGCAACTTAGTGAGACTCAGTTTCAAAATAAAGAATAAAAAATAGGGCTGGGGGTATATCTCGAGGTAGAATGCCCCTGAGTTCAATCCCCAGTACCGCAAAAAAAAAAAAAAAAAAAAAAGAAAATCTTGCTGACTATTGAGCCGCGCTGTCTTTGCAACAGTATGCCTTTCAGAGCAGCACACATCCCAAAGTGTGGTCCCTGGGCCAGCAGCATCGCCATCTCCTAGACTCCAATGCCTGATGCTGGGGTGAAGTCCAGTTACTATGAGACTCATTTTGGCAGTTGGTCCTGAGCTGCTGTGTTACTACCAAGAACGGCACCCTCCTGGTTGTACTGCCTTATAAAACACTGGGTGGCAGTAGAATTGCTGTCCAGCAAGACCTTCTGTAGTCCATGCCATGTTTTAAAATCCCTAGTTTTATGGCTTAAGAAACTGAGGTCCAGAGTTCATGACCAGAAATTAGGACATGGATCTCTACAAGCTTGATGCAGTTACAGAAGAGTGTGCACTCTGTTGTTGGCAGGGGACAGTAGAGAACATCCCAATGGGTGACTTTTACGCCATTTCCACATGCGTCACAGGCTTCTGAGTTGCATGAGGTGAGCATCCATTAGGAAAAGACCATTTTAATAATCAGAAGAACTTGCTTTTGCCCCCAGCACCTCTACTTTGGGGAGTGTGAATTTGTTGTGGTCATAAAGTAAGAGAATCCTAGAGATGATCTTGTCTAGTTGAACCTGCTTGTTTTTGCAGATGGAAAAAACAAAACAAAACAAAACAAAACACCCTTCAAAACAAAAGCACAACTTTGAGAACCAGAATGCTCAAGAGCACACAGTTACATAATTGCAGGCCCTGTGTTTCCAGACTAAATTGAAATTCTACACTCTCCATTGCTTCATGTCAGCATCCACTTCATCTGTTTTCTCATTTCCATAAGAGGTATAATGACATTTCTACTCCTACCTAAAATAGAACTTGCCGAGGATAAAAATGCATGTCATTTAAAAAGCATCTTTATAGATTAAAATGTTATAGAATATTCAACACTATTATCTTCACCATTGATTTTTATCCTAAGGACTGTCCTCCTGTATATTAGAATGTGCTTCAGGCGTAGGATTTTAATACTAGCAACCTCCTGAGAGGTCATTTTTCTCAAGCCTTCATTTTACAGATGAAGATGCTGAGGCCCAGGAGACCTATACAACTTGTGGAAGGTTACACCTACTCAAGCAAGTTCCCCAGAATTGGACTTCTCTGAGGATAAACATCTCATGGAGTGGCTCCCTTGAAATGCCTGCATGAAATCAGGCTGAAGCTGTTGCCTATTGCACATGTAATTTCCCCTCTGGTATTTGACATCACAAATGGCCAGATGCTTAATTGCTTCTAAATGGAGGCTGTTAAATGATAAGCAACTTTCTCCATCTTTTCTGTGGGTCATTGTGTCTTCTCCAAAGTCATCGTATTTTTGTTGTGTGTTAGCTTATTTCCAAACTGGGAATTATGAAAACAGATTTTTAAAGCATTAAAATGACTTACAGAAAACTATAATACAGCATTTCTAGATTTTTCAGGTGTTATACTCTACCTTACATTTCCATTTGGTATACAGTTAAATGACCACAACTGGTATATTTCTGGTCAACTTTTGGCAGAACATAAAACTATAAATAGAAAGAGAAAGGCTGTTCTCTGGAAATTGTCTTTGCAAGTCTGCTTTTCTTTCCTTTTTTCATAAGTAGGATTTACTCTTCTCAGATTACAAATAACATTTTTGTTTATTGCAGAAAGCTAGAAAATATTTTAAAAAGTAGGAAAAAGATAAAAAAATACCCATAATCCTGTCACTCAGAGAAAAATCTTTATCAGTCCAGTGTATTTCATTCTTCCTTTTTCTTTGCATTTCTCTGGTGATAAAAGTACATAAACAGATACAAATGGTTTAACACAGAATAATAAAGCTTAATGAAATTACATATTTTAGTGCCAGCTTTTCATTCATTCAGGTCAGGAAATACAGCTACTTGTAGACACCCTAAAACACACCTATGTGTCCTTCGCAATCATCTATCTCTCTCCTTTCTCTTGAGGAATCATTGTATTTTTAAAGTTTCTCTGTGTAGTATTACTTCCTTTATACATACACACATACACACACATACACACACATACACACACAGACACACACACACATACACACACACACACACCACTTTTCCCTGTTAATATCTTACGTTAATATTGTATATTTGTTACAATTAGTGAACTGATATTGACGACATTATTATTAAGTAAAGGCCACAATTAATTCACTCTTCTTACAGTTTTTACCTTAAGCCTTATTTCTGCTCCAGGATCCATTCAGGATACCACAAGGCATTTAATCATTAAGTCTCTATCTCCCTCAGCTCAGCTCCTCTTGGCTGTGATGGGTTTTCAAACTCACCTCGTTTTGATGACCTTGACAGTTTTGAGGAGTCAAGATATTTAGTAGGATATTTTTCTATTGAAATTTATTTAGTGCTTGTCTTATAGTTAGACTAGAATCATGTGTTTTGGGAAGGAAGATCATAGAGGCAGAGTGACATTTTCAGCTAAAAGATACAATTAACTTGACTTGTGACTTTTGGTGTTGACCTTGATGTCCAAGGTAAGGTAGCACTTGTCAGGTTTTTCCACTGTACTGTTACTATTTTTTAATTCTTCCCATCCCGAACTCTTTGGAAGGAAGGCAGTGTGTGCAGCCAACCCTTAAAAAGAAAAGAGGTGGGAATGTAACTTAGTGGTAGGGCACCTGCCTAGCATGCAAGAGGCTCTGGGTCAGATCCTCAGAAGGGCAAAAGATAAAAAATTATGAAGACTCACACTCTCCTTCCCTTAAGGAACACTACGAACAGAAATTATTTATAATTCTTCTGTATGGAAGATTTGTCTCTTCTCCATTTGTTAATTTATTTGGTTATGTTTTTATGTCAGTCTCAACTCATGGATACTTAGTTTATATTTGAGGTTATAATTCAATGTTGGTTAATTTTATTGCTTAAAAATTTCTACCTTTGGCCACTGGAAGCTCTTTCATTTGGCTCCTGTACCCGTTTGACATGCTCTTATTAGTGGGGTGTGTATGTATGTGTGTGTGTGTGTGTGCGCCCTTTTTTGCTTTTTGGCACTATAAAATTCTCCAGGCTCATCTATCTTGCATATTTCCTGTCTCAAGCCTACATTCAGCCATCTTCATCTCTCCCAGGAGCCCTGGTTTCTTTATTGAGTGGTTTTTAGAAAACAAGGTCTGGGTTCCACGTGTGCCTTAGAAGCTTGAAGTTTTGCAGTCTATTCTAGGTTTTCATGTCTGTGAATAGGAGGGTAGCAGGTGGTTTTTTTCTCTATCCTTAGGGGTCATGCTTACTGAGGGAAAAGATTGCTGAAATATCCCAATCTTGGGTGGGCTTTGGGTCCTCCTGTTCTGCAGACACTTAGGACCAGAGTCCAAGCAGTTGGTGTTGGTAAATAGCCCCAGAGCAAATGCTCCAGTCATTACAGTTTTGATTATGCATTGCTTAATGCTCTGTATCCTGATACTTTTCTCTTAATGTTATAACATAATTGTTTTTCAGTCTTACCAAAATCTGTTTTTTATTTTCACATGTTTCCCACCACACTGACAACTTGTACAATTGTTTTCAACGCGATTCTCTACCACCACTAAATTCTGATTACTCTTTTAGATATTTTTTGGTGGACAAAAAATATTAAAATTCACAAATTTCAACTTAAGAATGGAGAAACAAAAAACTGAATTGAATAAATGTAACAGATGAACAACAAAAACAACAGTATGGTAGTTTACAGGTATGGTCATAAAGAAGGGAAGCACAAAGCATGGTGAGATCTACCTATGTCAGTCGCTGTGTTTTGAGTTCTGGACCATCCATAGAGCATAATTCCTGCTTCAATAAGAAGTACATAGAATTCCCCTGGCCATCTGTTCTTTGCTTCCAGGAGTATAAATTACTACAAATTTTCTGAAGACAAATTCAATAATAACATTAATACAATTAAGTGTGCATATGCCTGGCCACCTAGCAATTTCACTTCTGCACAGTGCTTCAGAGAAACTCCCACACAGCCAGATAAAGATATGTATAGGAGAATGTTTGTAGAGCAAAAATACTGGAGGCAGACCAACTGTTCATCCCTAGAAGAATAGATAAATATGACATGTGCAAATGACAGAATGCCACATAGCAGCCAGGAGTGAAACAGATCTACGAATAGTAACATCTCAAATGCGTAATGTTAGATGGAAAAAAAAAAAGGAAGAAACAGAATGAAACCCATAGCTTTACCATCATCTACAGCTGCTAACAAAGCTCTCAAGTGTAATAATTGTTTATTAGTTCAACATTTTGGGTTGGGCTAAGTGGAGTAATTCTGCTGGTCTCTCCCAGGCTTACTAACGCCCCTGAAGTTGCTTGACAGTGTGCAAACTGTTACGGTTGTCTAAAAATGGCTTCATTGAGCCATCTAGCCATTGGTGTTGGCTCCTCATGTCTGGGAGGGCCTTATGCCTGCAGCAACTGGCAGGTTCTCTCACATTTCCCACATAATAGGGGTTAAGTTGCCAGTGGTAAGGGAGGGAAATCCCCAGTGCAAAAGATGTTATCATCACAGATCATGTTTGCTAGTGTCTCACTGTCTAGAACAAGTCATGTGCCAAGCTTGGACTCATGACAGAGTGGTGCATGAGGGCCAGTGTTCAAGGAGGTGTGTGGTCCATTGGGTATCAGGACTGTGATAATCTACCACCATAGCTGAATCTTGTCACTCCCTCCCTACCCAAATTCACATGTTGTAGCCTTAACCCTCAGCATCTCAGAATATAATCCTATTTAGAGATAAGATCTTTAAATAAGGACTTTTGGTGGACTAAATAATAGGCTTTAATCTAGTGTGATGGGTATCATTATAAGAAGAGAAAACTGGGATACACAGAAGAGACACGAGGGTTGTATACCCACAGAGGAAAGTCCATGAGGATACAGGCAGAAGACATCTATCTACAAACCCAGGAGAGAGGATTCGGGAGAAATCAACCCTGCCAATACATTGATCTTGAACTTCTAGCTTGCAGAACTGTGAGAAAATAAATTTTTGTTGTTTAAGCTACTCAGTCTGTGGCATTTTGTTATGGCAGTGCTAGAGAACCTCTCTCTCTGCTTCTTGTGTGAGCTGAGCAGCTTTCTTCCATCCCACCCTTCTGCCAGGATGTTTCTGCCTTGGAGCCAGTTGACCATGGACTGAGTCCTCTAAGAACTTGAGCCAAAATTAATATTTCCTCCTTTAAGTTGTTCTTATCAGGTATTTTCATCACAGAGATGAAAAGCTGATGAATATAGTGGGAATATTTAAACCACAGAAACTGGTGAATGTGGTGATTATGGACTTGTTGTTCTGAAGAGCTAGCTTATAAGAACACCAAGGGCTAGGACATCCTCAGAATGACATTTCATGTATATAAAAATATGTAACACGGTATGACGTTGTGGAGTCAGGAAAACTGAGCTCAAGTCAAAAACTTCACAGCTTATTACTCACATGATGGAGGGCAAATTATTATTTTTTTTTTACTTGAGCCTTGCCTTTTTTAAGTTTTAAAATAGGAATAATAATAATCGCTTCACTGAAATGTTGTGTGTAATAAAAAGCATTCATAAAAGAATTTAGCACTGTGTGCAAAATAGGCACTTGAAAAATATTAGTTGAGTATGCCCAAAGAATAAACTCTAGCTAATCCATCCATAACTATTTCAGAAAATGCAAATTATAATGGTATTTACAAATGTTTAAAGTATGCCAGGTATTATATTTCTCATGTGTTGATCTCCTACAATAGCCTTTCGAGATAGGTACTATTCTTTGTCACCATTTTAGAGATGATTAAACTCACAGGCTATTTTCTCTCAGAGGTTGGGTCTGTTGGCTTTCAGAGCCTGTCCTCTTAACTGTCACATGCAACTCATAAACAGTGATAATTGCTAGATGACAATAATGCATGCAATAAACATGGTTATGTGTGGTAGGCCTGTCTGCCTCCTTCGATTAGCTGTGAGGTCACCTGGAAAACAGCATCCTTTGTATCAATTAATGTGGAATTACAGGTTTGTTGACCCCTTGGGGGCTGCCTGTGATCTTTGTCAGAAAGCATGTCATCAACTCTGGGTGGTATTTTATGCTGAGTGGTTGCTCTCTTCAATCCTGTGGGGAATTAGAGTATTCCTGGAAGAGGTTCTTGTGGTCTTCAGGAAACCAACTCAAAGCCTATCTCTCATTCCAATAGCCTATTATCAGACCTTTGATATGGCATGGGTAATTGGCCGTCACTCTATGATCAGGCTCTCTGCCATTTCCTGAAGCTGGAGAGTTCCTTTAAAGAATATAAAGGAACTTTCATTCCAGTCTCTGCACTTAATCAGTTATGCTGAATCTGGGCCATTAGAAGATCTCATTTTTTAAAATCTATTCACACTGCATTTCAAACAAGGACAACTATGTTTTTTTCTCTTCTGTCATTTTCTCTCCTGTTATCCTGCAGAGCAAAAACAATACAGGAAACTTCCTCTTTCATTTTCATGCAAAAGAAATATGGAGGATGGATTTTATCTCACTACTGCTTACTTTATTTATTCAACAATTATTCTTATTAGAAGAGAAGCTGTCATTTTCTTCCTCCCTCTTTCCTTCCTTCCCTCCCTTTTTCCCTCCTTTCTTCTTTCTTTCCTTCCTTCCTTCCATTCTCTTTCATCCCTCCTCCTCCCCTCATTTTTTTCTCTCACTTTTATAAAATGACTTAAATAATAGGTTATGTTAAGGCAGTGTCTGGTAATCAAAATTCACTAATTTTATTTGTGGGAAGCTACCAAAGTAGCATACTGAGTCTACTAAGAATGAAATTGAGAAATCTGTTTTGATAGCAGCATTTATTCAAATTTTGATAGCAAATTTGATAGCAAATTTGCCTTGAATTTAAGCCTTGATATTCTTTGTATTATCTTCTAATTACTGAATAGCATTCCAAACCACCCCTTCAATGTATAATCCAGATGACTGTGTGCAGTGTGTGTGTATGTGTGTGTGTGTGTGTGTGTGTGTGTTGCACACTTACACTCTAGAGAAGTTCTGTGAATAGTTGATAAATGCTTGAAGACCTAAGAGATGATGATCAGTGGAACAACTTTTTCAAAAAAGAAAGTTGGAAAGAACCAATAAAGAGTGAAGAAAGAGGTTGATGCGATCATTTTAACTAGAGGGAGGTAGACCCTGTAACTGCTCAATTACAGAAGGGTAGACGGGAGTTGTGGGGTGGAGTAAGCACGTGGCTGTTTTGGGGACATGTGATAGTGTTTGTCGCTCCCCAAGGATGATATCATACCCCTTTTCTCTGAAACTTTCTTTGCCCTTGCCAAGGGATGGTTTCACATGGGAATCCATGACACATGGGGAATGATCCATGATTTGATTCTTTTCCATTAGAGCAGGAAGTTTTATTATAATAAATGCTAGGTTAAAGGTCTGGGTCAGATAGGGGGAATTCTGTTTTTTTTTTTTTTTTTTTTTTTTTTTGCGGTACTGGGGATTGAACTCAGGCGCATTCTATCTCCACGTTACAACCCCCAGCCCTATTTTTTATCCTTTATTTTGAAACAGGGTCTCACTAAGTTGCAGAGTGCCTCACTAGGTAGCTGAGGCTGGCCGCGAACCTGGATCCTCTGGTCTCAGCCTCCGAAATGCTGGGATTACAAGTGTGCGGCACCACACTGGCTTTGGAATCTTTGTTTTAACTCTTGTTAGCTATGCAAATCCATGTGATCTCCACCTCCTTCTTCTCCTTCCTCTTCTTTTATTTTGGTACTGGAGATTGAACTCAGGGACATCTTATCTCCAAGCTACCCACCCCAAGTCCTTTTTATTTTTTGTTTTGAAACAGGGTCTTGCTAGCTAACCAATGTTTACCTTGGACCTGAAACTCTCCTATTTCAGTCTCTCAAATATTTGGATTACAGGTGTGCACCACCATACCTTGCTTCTTTGTGATTTCTTAAGCTCTCAAGCCTCAATCTCCATCTGGGAAGTGAGACTCCTCATTATCTACCTATGGAGATGAAATGAAATGAGGCTTAAAAAGCCCTTTATACAAGTAGCAGGCACCAATTAGGGGCTCAATAAATTATTTTAATTATTTTTACCTATTCATTTTATTTTTGTAAAAAGCTTAGACTACACCACTTTTTTTTTTTTTTTACAAAGTTCTTGCTCAAATATCTTTTCTGAGAGGCCTTTCCTGACGTATCAAGGTAGGGCTCAGACAATACTTACTTCATGTCTTTAGTGAAGCTAAATATGTTGTCTGCTATTTATCTCTTTTTTTCATCTGCCATTTGCAGTAGATGAAATACTTTTGACCAAAGATGAGAGTATTATTCACCTTGGTATATGACCAGCAAGTACCTATCCTAGTATCTATATACCACTCTCATTATTTATTCATTGGATATTTACTGAGTGTCTTTTGTGTGCTAGATATTGCGCTAAGGATAAAAATACAGTGGCATATAGCCTCTATCTTGAAGAAGCTTACTGTTGAGTGAGGGATATGAATAAACATCCAATTAAAATATAATGTGATAAAAATAAAGCTTCCTATTATTTTTGGGCTTAGAAGAGATCAGAGAAGGTTTCCTGGAGGGGTAGATTATATCTAAAAAATGCATGAGTATGCATGAGAATTAGGGGGTCTTCTTCAAGTTTCCTCTAGAACAGAACCTGAATAAAAGACATGGGAGTGAGTAGTTTATTTTTGGGATGTTCCCAGGAAGCAGGATTAAGAGAGTGTAGAAAGAGTGAGGGAGGGAAGAGAGAAAAGCCAAGAAAGGTACATTATTGAAGCAGGCATTGCTGTAAGCAGATGTAGGACACCTTTTAGAATTTCCCTTTGAAGTGCCAGAGACTGAGGCATTTACCTATCGACTGGCTCCTGTTTGATGGTGGTTGCCTCCAGGGGCTTTACATCTCCCGAATTTCTGGCTCTTCACAAAGGCTGAGCAAGCTGCTGGTGACTTCAGAATCAATGAAAAGCAGAAAAGTGGGAAACTGGGAGAGGAAGAGTTGCGATGGGAGCTGTCCAGCAGAGCTTCCGCTGAAATTGTCTCCAAGGTGATGAGGTACAATGCAGAAGGCCTTGGTCATCTCCCACTGGAGTTAAAAGAAAAAAAAAAAAACCTTAAAACTCATGGGTAGGCTATCAGACTTTCAGGATTCAAGACATCTTAGAACCATGCAAACCACTTCAGAAATTCCTGCAGTTTCCCACAACAGTGTACTGCCTCATTTGGCTTCCTTCTGTAATTACCCAACAACTGTAGGTAGAAAATAAACATTTGTAAAGAAAAAAATTTTGTGATATACTCACTGGGGGAGTGTTTGATTTTTGATTTAAAATTTTCAGAATAAACTCGAGCACTTTCTAAAATTTGTTTTATAGTCTCTCTAAGCCTGATTCATTTCTGACCCTTACCATGCCTGGTCGAGCCATCAACCCCCCAAGTAGCAGTTGATAATGCTTCTTGAAAAACTAACCACTCTCTTCTTAGCAGTAGGACAAGTAGTGAGAAGAGAATAAAATGCATTTCAGTTCCCCGCAGCATGCACAATATTTGAACAATAATGTGATGGTCATGGAGATATAGTGGGGAGACAGTGTGTCTCTGAAGATCTCTAATGGTTATATTTCAGGAAAGATTGGGCATAATATTTAGTTCCCCAAATAATTATCTCTGAAAGAATGTCTACTATTCATTACACTTAAGGTTTATGTTCTTCCACCAATAGCAGCCTACTCTTCAATCATAAGGATTATGATTCTCTCGTGTAGGAGGAAAGTGCTTGTGCTGCACATGTAATCTCTTGGAGTCTCTACTTCTTCATCCTCAAAGGATAATGCTATTTTACAGTTTCTTTGCAAAGATTCGATGAGATGATATCCACTGAACTCTGGGTGGAAGATCAGTATTCAAGAAAGTTAGTTCTTTCTCTATTTCTTTAGCCATAGGGGCATAAAGCAGTGCTGGGTCTCAGTGTAGGCAGAGACCTGCATCACTGAGGATATCTTTTGCCATCATTGTTGAGTCCCCAAAGCTCTAAGGAGTAGGCATGAATTAATTTTATTTACTTACTAGGCTTTAAAAATTATTATTTTTACTACAAAATATCCTTCATTTATTATTTATGTATTAGATTTTTCTTGACTCAGTCTTCTTTTTTGTTTAACAGGTAAAAATACCCTTTAAATAAAATGTAAACAATCATAAGCAATTAACAATACACACTACTAAAAACACATTATTGTGTAATATCATAAACTGGTAATGAAGACAATTCTTTTCTTGCTAAAGGATTATTTAAGTTTTTTTTGTGGCCAAAAATGAATTTCAAAACCATCTTTATGACTTGTTTGATATATGGGTGCAGACATCCCAAGTGCTGTTTTTTTGTTTGTGCTTGAGATCAAACCCAGGGCCTTGTGCATGGCAAGCATGTACTGTGCCTCTGAGCTACATCCCTAACCCTCATCACAGGGGTTTATCAGTTCAGCTTTCAATGGATATCATTATCTTCTAAAATAAACAGAATATAGGAATGATTGGAAACAGACTCTTCTAATGGCCATCCAGAAGGAAAAAAAAAAGGATATGGACACAAAATTGATGCCAGGTGAAAAGCATCTTGACATAAGAAGCTCAGTCTTACCAGTAATAATTTCAGTGAAAAATAAACTTTATGGGATGTCAGTCCATCAATCTTCAAAAAACTGGACTGACAGTACCAAGAGGTGGCGGGGTGGCAGAGAAATGATGGTTCTCATACAGCGCTGGTGGTTGTGCAAATGAGTAAAGCTAAGGAACAACTTAACAGTGTGTAGCGAAGTTAGAAGTACACAACCTGTGGCTAGGCAATTGCAATTCTAACTATGTATTCTGGAGAAACGGTCACCTGTGTCCAAGAGATATATGAGCATTGCCATTAATAGCACAAAGAGAGGTGCAGTCTACATGTCCAGAAATAATCTTAGTTTAATATATTTTAATTCTTCCATATGCTAGAACGCTGCTCAAATGTTAAAAGAATAAGTGCTACCATATGTGGTGTCTTGAAAAGATCTCTAAAACATACACGTTTTGTTAAGTGCCTGTCACATGGTTTCACATGTGCACAAGGAAACAAGTCCAAGGATGTTCGTGGATGTTTACAGCAGTAATATAGTAATAGTGCAAAATAAGAAATAACTTAAATATCTGCCAACAGGAGAACTGATCAATAATTGTGGCAGATTCATAAAATGGAATATTAAATGGCATAAAGGTTATACTAGGCACTCATATAATATGGATAAATATCAAATGCAGGAGAATATATAACATATGATATATGATATATAATATATGATATATATAATATATAATATATATTTAA
Source organism: Graphiurus murinus (assembly GCA_004027655.1). Lineage (NCBI taxonomy): Eukaryota > Metazoa > Chordata > Mammalia > Rodentia > Gliridae > Graphiurus > Graphiurus murinus. The sequence goes on from PVLC010011296.1 coordinate 31,463, forward strand.
AAAGTTAAAAGCATGGAAAATAAGACTAGGTATTGTTTTGTATATGTATATATATGTACATATATCATACCTATGTCTCTATACTTTTATATGTATAATATATTATATATGATGAAATGTATATATAAAAGTGAAAGTATAGAGACATAGGTGGTATTTGGTGTTTTTCATGGCTTTTTTCATGCCCTTTCCCTGTTCAAAAGCTTTCTATATACATTTGTTCTCAGAAAACAAATGTTTCATTAGTTAACACAGAATTGTGTATATTTATGGGGTACAATGTGGTATCTCAATACATAAATACAATGTATAATGATAAATTGAGGTAATTAGCATTTTATTCTCCTTATATCTTTTTGTTTGGAGATTTTATTCTCTTCTTTTCTAGTTCAAAAAATATTGTTAAATATTTCTTTTTTTGTGTGGTATTGGGGATTGAATCCTAGGTCATTCTACTTCAAAGTTCTACTCCCAACCCTATTTTATTTTTTATTTCTAAAACATGGCCTGTGTTACTGAGGCTGCCCTCGAACCTGTCATGGGAGACAGGGAAGGATGGAAAATAATGGATGGGGGACAGGGACATTTTACCTATCTAAAATATTTATGATGAAAGATGGAAAATAAAATTCTTAGTGGGAAAGAAATTGGCCTCTTCTAACTTAGATAGCATTTTATTTATAAAATAACACAGAATAATACTTAAAAAGCAACTTTTCTTAGGTGTTCTCTTTTATTAACTACAGGATCTAGGTAGGAAATGGCCAACCTGGTATTTCTTAATTTGGACTTTCCCAGAATCTCTGCCCCTGTGTCAGACATGGGTGAGGCTTAGTAGCAAGTCAGGGAAGTAAGACAAACCTGCCTGGCTGCTCCAAAGCGATGCAGCAGGCACACCTGTCTGCTCTGATAACGCAATCACTCATCTCCCTATATGCCCCTTCACCTTCCTCTGCAACCCCAGGACCACCCCTGGCTCCTGGATCTCCATCCCCGGTGAGGACCAGGAAATGAGCATTTACCATCATATTCAGCTGCTGAAATCAGAGCGGTGTGGTGCACGACTCCTTGAAATTTTCCTGTAGTCTTTGTCATTATGATGAATAAGCCTTCTCACTGGGTGCTTTTTTTCTAAGCTATTGTGGATCCAATCACCAGTTTCCATGGGACATGCAAAAGAGAGAGGCACATGCATTTGCTTTATGGGCTGTTCAACACCCAGTTGAAGAAAGATGTTTTCAGTGGACAGAGACTTACTTATATTGTGCCACTCATGGCATGAGCCCCTATATGGGCTTTTTCTCCTTCTATCTTCTGAGATTTCTCCCCAGTGGGAAAGAATATAGATTACCAGCCAGGCCACTGGTAGGGTTTGCATTTTCCTTCCTTGACAGTCTAAAATTTAGGCTGTCTCAGCATGTCTGAGACATTTTTACTAAATTATGATGGTTGCTCCAGATGCATCCAGCTGTGCTGACATCCTGCCCTTGGCTAAGCACATGTTGAGGCCAAGAGAAGGATAGTCACATAAGTAGGAGCAGAAAAGACTCCTAGGGTTAACCAGCTCCCCAGGAGAATCGAATCCAGAGCCCAAATTGTTTTTTCACCTTGAGTTTTAGCCATGTCACTAGGCATGGGATTCTGGTTGAGTTGCTTATGAGATTCAAACATATAAGCATGGCTCGTTTGGGGTGGTGGGTTTTTTCTTTGCCTTCAAAAAGAGAGAATATAGGAGGGCAGATGGGGGGGGGTGTTTCAGATGGGTTTGGGCATAGCTATTCAGGCTGCTGTTTCTGGTAGGTGAGGATTCCAGGTTCCAAACATGTTTTCTTCCAGTTGGTGCCATTTTTGTTTGAATATTAAAGCTCAGAGGAGAGCTACCAGGAAGAAGAAAAAACCCTGCTGAGTGCAATTTACCAGTTTGCTTGATAAAGAGGTCCTGCTCTGGAATTAGTTTAACTCTGTGAGTTCTGGTCATCCACATGCAGGATTCTGGCTTTATAATTCAATCAACTTCTTAAAACATCTAGAATAAAATGGAGATTGGAACAGGAAATGAATGCAGCTCTACTAATGACTTCATAATAAGCCTAATATATTGAATATCTTCTTCCATGCACTCTTTAAATGAGCCCTGGTGTTCTTTGCTACAGGAAGTCTGTGTTCTCAAGGCAAAAGAATTTAGCCGGTGGTGGTGGGGGGGATGAGGGCAAGGTGGTTGAACTTTTAGCCTGAATGATGCTTAATGATGCTTTGAAATCAACTTCTCAAGTCAGAGCGTAACCATTCCCAGAGAGAGGTCTCATTCTTTTTAACTGCCACGTAGTTTTCCATTTGTGACTGACATTCAGCCAGTGTCAATCATTATGGTCATGCCAGATGTTTTGTAGCTGGCTCTGTTCTTATCAGTTGGGTATACTCTGATTCTGTAGTGACAGTTTCATGTAGTGTGTTAAATAGAGTTAATTCATACTCTTATTCCGTTGTTCCATGAAAATATTATTATCTATTTGATCAGTCCCATATTAATACTTGTTTTTTTCCTTCCAGTTGTTTGCCATTATAATGCTTCAGTAAATATCATTGCCCACATAATATTTCGTACACATGCAAGAATATTCATTGGACAAATCTCTATAATTTGAACTTCTTAATTGTGTACATTTTATTTATTTATTTTTGTGGTACTGGGGATTGTACTCAGGGGCATTCTACACCCCCAGCCCTATTTTTTTATTCTTTATTTTGAGACAGGGTCTCACTAAGTTGCGGAGGGCCTCACTAGGTAGCTGAACCCGGATCCTCCGGTCTCAGCCTCCCGAATGCTGGGATTACAAGAATCGTGTACATTTTAAACTTTGCTCTTTTTTTGTAGTACTGGTAATTGAACCAGGAGTACTCTATTACTGAGCTATACCCTTAGCTCCAACTTTTAAAATTTTGAAACAGAGTATCACTAAGTTGCTGGGGTTGGCCTCAAATCAGCAATCCTCCTGTCTCAGCCTCCCAAGTACTTGGATTACAAGCATGTACCTCTTGCCTGGCTACATTTTTTATTTTAAAAGGTATTTCTAACAGCCAAGCATGGTGGCACATGCTTGCAATCCCAGTACTTGGGAGGCTGAGACAGGAGGATTACAGGTTCGTGGCCAGCCTCAGCTACTTAGTGAGGCCTTCTGCAACTTAGTGAGACCCTGTTTCAAAATAAGGAATAAAAAAATAGGGCTGGGGGATGTAGCTCAGAGGTAGAATGCCCCTGAGTTCAATTCCTAGTACTGCAAAAAATATTTCTTAATTGTTCTCCATGGAGCTTGTGCAAATCTTGAGATAGAGGGAGCAAAATGGAGTTATGGTGTGTATCTATGTGTAGCAAACTCTTTTGTCCTTACTGGTCACATTCTCAGATCCACTTTGGATTTCGGCTGTGTTGGACCTCATGCATCAGCTACTTCATCCATCCTACCAGGCACTGACAGCCTCTTCCCACTTTCTGCTGCAGAGCTGCCTTCCAGGCCACTGAAGCTGGGTCAGCCTGTGCGTAGTAGCAGCCTTGAAGTGGGGTTGGGAGCAATTCTTTCCTCCTGGTGGGAGGAGCCAGTACATAAATGCCCTAGGGCTCAGCTGTGCTGGACCCTTGCAGCATCACCTTTACCTATGGTTCTTAGTGAAATAGGGGTAACTAATCCATCCTCAAGAGACGCCTGGAGAGATGACTGTGAGCATGCATTTACAGTGCTTGGCACAGTGCCTGGGATCAAACAGTCACTCTTATTAGTCATAACTATTATTAGTGCAACTTTAAACTAGCTGTGATTACAGGCATGTCCCTCCTCCTCAAACCTCCATAACTAGTTAGCAATGCAGCCGCACCAGCTCCAATCAGCACCATTTCTAAGGCATCTGACGTCAAGACTTTAGAATGTGAGGATTGCTCATGTCTTTCTCAGAATTTGTCTCTGCTTCCTTTTTCCATGACTGCTGAAACATTTAAAATAAACTAATATAAAAATGCAGCTGGGAGTGGTGGCGCATGCTTGTAATCCCAGCATTTGTGAGGCTGAGACAGGAGGATCCGGGTTCGCGGTCAGCCTCAGCTACCTAGTGAGGCATTCCACAACTTAATGAGACTCTGTTTCAAAATAAAGAATAAAAAATAGGGCTGGGGATGTAGCTTGGAGGTAGAATGCCCCTGAGTTCAACCCCCAGTACTGCAAAAAAAAAAAAAAAAAAAAAAATGCAAACACTCTTGCCTCAAAAGTGTTCTAAGTGTGAAATAATCATGCATAGCTCATCTTGGAAGCCTCATTGTATCCTGTATAAACCCAGATATCTGAGTATACAGTCTCAGTCCTCCACTGAGAGGCGATGTGAGAATAGCCCCTTGCTCTGGGTGTGTTCAGTCTTGGGTGAAAAATTCCTCCCTGGGATTCTGGAGGAGACAATGCTTAATTAATACTATGAAGATTGGGGGACTGACAGCCCTGCTCTTCCCTGAGATGCGGCCCAGGAGGTTAATCTCCCATCTCCTGGCTAATTGGTTTCAACTTCAGGCTGAATTAAGTCTCAATTTTCATTTTTGAATCTGTGTTTGCTGACAGAAGTTTTCTGGGTGACCCGGAAAGTCCTCAGCATGAAATAACATGGTACAAACTGCAGTGAACCTGTAATGCCTTTGCTGGAATTATTTTCTGGGTCTTGGAGATGCCAGGGCTGCAATGTTACACAGGAAGTCACCAGGCTGGTAGACAACTGGAGCCATGGCTGTGTGAAGGTGGTGCCTGGCCCTGTTCCAAGGTATCCTATTCCCTTTAGAAGTAACTTAGGAACCAGGGAGCGGGGAGAGTTAGTCCTAGATTTGCATTCTGGCTCTGCCACTCTTGCTTTGGAGCTCATACTGACATACTAACACCAATAATAACCACTAATGGTGTTAAGTCTTTTATCTCCTCACTACTCAAAATGTGGTCCTTGGAGCCCCTGCAGCAGCAGCATTTCGTAGAAGCTTGCTAGAAATGCAGAATGTCAGGCCATATCCCAGACTTAGGAACCAGAGTCTGTATGTCATCAAAATGCCTCAGTAGTTTGTAGACTCTGAAAAGTCTAAAAAACACTTGCAGTGATCTCATTTCTTCCTCATTGTGATACCGCAGAGTACTTATTAGATCTGCTCCATGTCCTGGTTATGCTTACAGCTAGCCTGATTTACATGAAGGCAAACTGAGGCTCAGAGAGGTCAAATAGCTCACTCAGCCATACAAATAGAAAAGGTAGGGTGAATCTAGGGTTTTATTAAGTAGATCCTCTTAACCATTGTGCATCTGGGAGTCTCAAAGGAGGTACTAAGCACCCACCATTCAGCAGAGGCTGGCCTGCAGCAGAGGCACGGCAGTTGGTTTCCTGTAAGCACAGGCTCTGCATCTTGGGTTCAACCAACTATGGATCAAAAATATTTTGGGAAAAAAAGTGCCTATACTGAACATGTATAGATTTTAATTTTCTTGTCCTTATTCCCTAAATAATACAATATAACAGCAATTTACATAGCATTTGCATTGTATTCAGTATTATAAGTCACCTAGAGATCATTTAAATTATATGAGGGGATGTGCATAGGATCTAGGGAGACAATACCCTGTGAATCCCAATGAATATTCATAAGTGCTGTAATCGTCTCTGCTTCTTCTGTTCATTTCCTGTGTTCTTGATTTTGTCAAGTTCCCGGATTCTTCCTTGCTATGGCATTTATGTTGGTCCACCCTAGATTGTGTGAGTCCTTCCTCAGTTCCCAGCTCTTCCTTGTGACTATACCTTGGAGGGCATGATGTCCAATTTACCCTGGGTACTCCAAAGCATCTTCCAGGGGGTGTTGCTGGCTCTGCTTCACCCTCATCCCTCCTGGGAAGGACTTGCAGCAGGAGGGGGGCAATCTTCTCATAGAACAGCATCTTGTCCTCATTATAAGTTTTCCTAGGGCAAAGATGGGGTGAGTTCAAAATCTTCATCCTCATTTCCTTTTCACAAGGATGTTGAATAAATGGCCTGTGTTTGGGGAGGCTTGTGTTTTCACAATTTATCTCCTTTGGAAAAAGAAGTGTCTCTGCCTTTAAATATTTATTTCTAAAGGATGAGCATGCTTATAGCTAACAACCAGCTTCTATGGTTTTGATTCCTCAGAAATAAGGATGATAGATTATAAAATATAGGAGGATAGAAGAGCTTAAAGAAGAGAGAAACATAGACCTTGTATTAAATAAACAAGAATATGCTTAAGTACCAGGAGCCTATCATTTCTGGATCCAGTTTCTCAACCAGATGCATCCTATTAGGTGATCCTCATAGGGCAGATCAAATAGCACGGGACACTCACAAGCATAGTCAACCTTGGGCTTTAGATATGAATACACTATAAAGGTGGGTTTATGACCATGTTTTAGAAAAAGGAGCCTGAAATTCTGGTGGAGAAAGGGCAATGTGCTTATACCCTGGAGCACCTGCTATCCAGGGTGGGAAGTGTATTAGTTATTCATTGATGCATAACAAGTGATCTCAAAACTAAGTTACTTAAATAGCAGTGAACATGTATTCTGACACACAATCTCTGTGCATCAGGAACTCAAGAGTGATTCAGCTGGGTGGTTGTGGCTCAAGGCATTGGCAGAGGCTGCCATCATCCAAAGGCTTAAATGAGGCTGGAAGCTCCATGTCCAAATAGGTTCACTCACATAGCTGGAAAGGAGGTGCTGTCCCTTGGCAGAATATTGCTTTATCCTGCCACACGGATCTCTCCAAAGGGTTCATGAAAGACAACATAGTGGTTGGCTACCCAAAGAACACGTGATCCAAAAGAGCAAGGCAAAAGCCCCAACTTCCTAGATGGAGTCTCAGAAGTTACTCATGGTTTTCCTGCAATCTCCTGTTGGTACACAAGCCAGCTTTCTTCAGCATGGAGGAGACGATGTGAGCTGTGATTACTAGTAAGTAGGAATCATTGGGGGACCACATGGGGGGCTGGATATCACACAAGATAAAGATAACTATTCAGCAACCAGGGGGGGAATTTGAGTCCCATCTTGGCTAGATGTCTATCTTTCTTAATTGTATTTCCTACACATATAATTTCTAATTCCATTGGTTTCAGCTTTCTAATCTCTAAAAATGCAGAATAGATATCTCAAAGGTTCTAATGCTACAGACTCTTAGTATGAAGGGAAGATCAGAAGCCTGCATTCTGAGGACTTTGGTTGGAGAAGCAGCTTCCTCCTACTTTGCTGGAAGGTCTAAGGCAAGTCATTTCCAGTTCCGAAGAACAGATTTAAGATTTGCTAAGTGGAAGTAGTCCTGAGGATTAAAAGAGATAGTGGGCGTAGAAGTGTTTTGCAAATCTCAGTTTCACACAGTCTTAAGATGTTATTTTATTTCTCCCTAAAGAAATTGAAGCAGAGGAAGCCAGAAGGCAATATCATTACCATGAAAATAAAATTGCTTGCTACTCCTCAATGCACTATGAGCCCCCAAACAGGTTTTTCTATCCACTAGGCCAGGTTGTGATATTTTGAGCTTTGCCAGGTGGTTATTATAATAGAAACTAAAAGCCGTATTATTTCCCATGCATACTTTACAATTTATAAAGAGCATTTACTGACATTATGTTATTTGGGTCTCATCTTTTTTCTAGTATAAAACAACTTGTTTATGAAAATGTCTTTTAAACTAGTACTTTTTGATGATGGGAATGTATACTATTCATGCTGATTATTTTTGATTGCTTATCACCTCCTCCCATGAAGTAGAGTCAATCAGTTAGATCTCATCCTTCTAACAAATGAGGAGTTTGCACCTCAGCAAAGTTAAGTGGCTTATCTGAGGGTACAGAGCTACTTATGATGAATCTGGAAAGGCATGTCTTATGTCTGGCCATTTTTTTGGTACTGGGGATCAAATCCAGGGGCATTCTACCTCCAAGTGACACCCACCCCTTTTTATTTTTTATTTTGAAACAGAGTCTTGCTGGGTTGCTGAGGGCCTTACTAAGTTGCTGAGGCTGGCTTTAAATCTGCAATCCTCCTGTCTCGGCCTCACAAGTACTAGGATTACAGGCATTCACCACCACATCTGGCTCTAAATCACATGGACTGAACCCTGAAATCTCCAAAAACTGTGAAAAATGAATCTCCCTTCCTCTAAGTTGTGTGCTGAGTTGTTTTGGGTTGTATCAGTGAGAATGTTGAGTGAGACAGAAATTGGTACCAGAGACCTGGGGTCACTGCTACATCCCAGTCTGACCATGCATTTTGTGAATCTTTGGAACTGATTTGTGAGAAGAAGTTGGAAGGGCCAACATGTGGCTGGAAAGATGGATGGTAGAGATTGTCCTCAGGAGATTTTGGAGAGCAAAGAGGACTCCATAGGAAAATGGAGCAGAGACTACATATGCTACATTCTGGCAAAGAACTTATCAGCATTTTGTCCATTCCTGAAACTGTGTGATGGCAAATTTAAAGATGACAGACTGATAAAGCTGGTGGAGGAAATCTCAAAACAGCAAAGTATCTAAACTTAATTATGGATATTGATGTTTATATTCAGCCAATTGTACAGAGAATTTTGGGAGTAGAAAGAGTAGAAAGCAAGCAGAGAGACTTTATAGATTTGTGGTTTGGCCAGGAAGGTTTGTGTAAAGCTATGGCCTAGAGAGATGGTGCTGTGAAAGAAAGTAAGATGGCTGAAGGAAGGCCAAATGTTTTGCATAGGAACAAAGAAAGGAATGTGGTTGGGGCAGTTCTACTCAGTGAAGAACCATGGGAATAAGGGCACAGCAATGGCGGCTAGGATTAAAAAGGACCTGGCAGCTACCAGGATTTAAACAGACCCAGTGACAGTCACAATTGAGGCAAGTCCAGCAGCAGCTGTGATTTAAAAGGGCCCAACAGCAGTGACTGAAAAGGGTGTAACTATCTTCCTTGCTGACGGTTGATTTGGGCACTCATGTAATTCTGGCTTAACTGGAAAAATGGGCCAAGGAATTATCCCCCAAGATTTCAAAAGAAGGCCTGGGAATGCAGGCAAGGTGTGGGCAGGATCAGAATCCCCATAAGCAAGCCAAAATAGGGGAATTTGTGAAGCTGTGAGGGTGAAGCCATGGTTGCAAGAAAAATCCCCAAGATGTAGAAGTGCCACAAATGTGGAATCACTGTTTGGAAAGGCTGCAAGCTGTGAGCTATGAAGCCAGGCTAGATGAGCCAGTGCACTATCAATTGCAATCAACCAGGCCACAGGGGCGGTTTTGGGGATTGCATCTCACCACCATGTGTCCCAGATGCCAGAAATGGAGCTGCAGGATTAAATGCTTGCCCTGCTGGATTTCTATCCTGTTTTGGTTCCATTCTTTCTTTCTATGGTTCTGTTCTTGCCATTGCACATTGGATGCATATAATTTGCTTTTTATTTTTTATTTTTATTATTTTTTATAGGGGCTCACAGTCAAAAGTTCACCTTTAGTCTCAGAAGAGAATTTACACTTTGGGACTTTTAGTGATTCTGGAACTGTTGAGACTATGGGAACTCTTGGACTAAATGCATTTTGTATTATGAAGTGGGCATGAGCCTCTCGGGAGCCAAGGGTAGAATGTTATGGATATCCCCTGAAGAGCTCATGTGTTGATGTTCAGAGTTGATGCAGTTAAGTCACGAGGATTGTAATCTCATCAGTGAGTAAATCCATTGTAGTGGATTTACTAGATGGTAACCTAAGCAAGTTGGAGAAGGTGGGTTCCTGGAGGTGTGGAACTATGCTTTTGTCTTTGAATCCCCTTCCTTGCTCGTCCTCTTACTGTCAGCCTTCATGATGTAAGAGCACAGCCCTTTCTCTCTCCCTCTCTCTGCTTCTTGCTTACATGTCCTGAGCTCTGTAGAACCCAGACACACATGGGCTGAATGCCTAAATCTCCAAAAACTGATCAAATAAATCTTCTAATTTGTGTTTTGGATTGCAGTAGCAAGAATGTTGACTGAGATACCATTATTATCATTACATTTCATAAACTCATATTATGCTTTTTTCTTATGCTAGGTGCTGGAGTCTTCAAATGAAGAAAATGTGGTTGCTAATTTTGTGCAGCTCTCTAGGTGGCAGGGGTGGTGGGCCAGGCTAGAATACAGGTAAATAACTTCAAAGTAGCATGATATGTCTCATTGCAGGAGTTTGTTAGAAGTATGTGTTTTGGGAGACAATTGATGAGCAAGACAGAGGCTTCTGACTGAGGCCATGAAGAACAGGGGAGAGGCACAGGGGCTGGATATTGGAGGCTGTGGGGGAGCTCCCAGGAAGTAGAGAGGAGGCATTGCTGGGGTGCAGGAGCTCAGAAGCAGGATGCCTGCTCTGGAAGTGACAGGGAGGCAGAGGCTAGATTTGAATGGCCCGTTATACATGTCACCACCATTTTGGACATTGTACTATAAATTATAGATAACTGTTGATGCATTAAAAATACATTTAAAAACATTTCATGAATTAGCCAAGAGGAGCTCAAAGTCTGCAAACATAAATGATAAGGAGAAGGAGATGCTAATTACCCCAATTTGACCATTCTGCATTGTATTCATAGATTGTGATATCAAGGTACACCCCATAAATATGCACAATTATGTTAACTAAAAAGGAAAAAGAGATAAAAAATAAATAGAAACACTTTTTTTTCTGATTACAAATGCATATATAAAGCTTTTGAACAGAAAGAGGGCATAAAAAGAGCCATGAAAAATGTGCTTAAAAACTAGGTGGTGATGAGTCAATACATTCATAGGAGACTGAGCAGGCGGGTCAAGCTGGAATGAAAGGAGTTCTGCATTGAATGCATTGGGAGGGAGGAGGAGGAGACTTGTACTTTTGCAAAGTGATGTCCTGTAGCTGAGTGACAGGAAAAAAAATCTTCAGAAAGGACCACATTGTAAATATCTTAAGCTCTGTGGTGCATACGGCCTCTGTTACAACTACTCTACTCTACTGTTGTAGCAGAAAGCAGCCACAGCCAATGTGTAAATGAATGAGTGGGGCCAGATTCCAATAAGGCTTTATTTATAGACTATGGCACTACATTTGAATTTCATATAAATTTCACATGTCGTGAAATGTTATCCTTCTTTTGAATTTTCCAACAGTTTAAAAGTGGAAAAAAACATTCTTCATTCATGGGCCTTCCAAAATCAGATGGCGGGGCACAATTCACCCATGTGCCATGGTTTGCCAACCCTCCTGGAGGCTCCTTAAAATTCCATTGTCGTATCTCCTGCATGAACTCAGCAGATTACACACCCATCACAGCCAATGGATGCATCACAGAGTAGCCTCTTGCTTCATAGCATCGTCTCTGGGCTACATCTGGAGGGGTGGCATACACGTAAATAGCAGAAGTTAAGCGTGACCAAGAGGAAGTGGGCATGCCTCTTCCATCCATCTTTTCTGAAGGGCTGCCAAGACCTTGCAGGCAGGTGAGGGCATCATCTCCAATTCCTGACTCAGATGTTGTTCTTGAGCCTGTGCACTGGCCATCCAAGGCTGTGTTTACAGCTGCAGTCAAGTCCATGACTAGAATAGCTTGGCTCAGAAGGAGATTGTCACATGGGAACCTGGCATGTTGAGCTGAGCAGGTTGAGGTCAGATCTTTTTAATAATGCTTCTGTCCATGCATGCTAATGAGTACTCATAGAAATGTACTAGTATTTGCCTTATTTCTTTGATAGTATTCATAGCGTTATTTCATAAGCATGAAGAAGGAAAACCCAAAGGGACAGAGTTCTGTCTAGAATAATACAACTAACCAATGGCAGAAGTTGGGGCTCAAATCAGGTCATTTGACTGCAAATGCCTTTATCTTTCTCCTGCCCACCTGGCCTTTTATTTGGTACTTTCTGAGTGGGGTGTGGGAGGTTTAGGGAGAGAAAAGAGAGTTAATGGGGCCCCAAGGAGACTGACTTCTTTCAAAGGAAGCCCAGCTTGAATGTGAATGCTTGTTCAGTCTCCTAAGGAGAGAGATCAACATCCTTGGTCTATCTTCATTCCTGGACCTCCTCTCTGACCCTGCTTCCCCTTTCCATCTCTCTTGCCACCTGCTACTAGCAGGTGCAACCAATTGTGGCTATGCCTGGGCCAGGAGACACAAAAGCAAATCATACTTTAGCAAATATGATTTTAAAATACAACCATTCAAATATTTGAACTTCAGCAGACATGTGCCTAATCCAGATTCTGTCTGCTTATATCAGTTGTAATTTTAACAAACAGGAAAGGACAGAATTAAGGGGTATACTAGTTAGCTTTTTGTTGTTGTTGTTGCTGGGACCAAAATACCAAAGCAGAACAGTCTAACAGAGGAAATGTTTATTTTGGCTCATGGTCTCAGAGGGTTAGTCCATAGTTGGTTGACTTCAAGGGAGAAGCATCACGGCAACAGGGTGTGCCAAAGGAAAGCTACTCAGGGTAGTCAGGAAGGGGGGAAGGAGGGAGGAATAAGGAAGGGAGGAAGAGAGGAAAGGAGGGAGGGAGGGAAGGAGGGAGAGAGAGAGAAGAGAGAGAGAAAGATATATATATATATATATATATATATATATATATATATATATATATAGAGAGAGAGAGAGAGAGAGAGAGAGAGAGAGAGAGAGAGAGAGAGAAGGGAGAGTTATAGTCCCCAAGGCCATATCCCTAGTGAAATACCTCCTCTAGCACACCTTACCTGCCTATATTACCACCCTATAAATCCACTAAAATTATTAATTCATTAGTGGACCAATCTACTTATGAGGTTAGCGCCCTGTATTAGTCAGGGCTTGCTAGAGAAAAAGAGCTCATAGGTTGTGTATATGGTAAAAGGTGACATCAAATCAGCTCACAGTCCAAAGCACTGTAGTCCCATGTGGCTCCCTGCATGTGAGAAGCCAGAGGAACCAGCAGGAGGGCTGATCTGTGTACTTGATTTTGAAACCAAAATTAAGCATATTCTGGTTTCATCAGATGACATTTGATAAAAATGAATTATTAAGAACAGATTTGATAAGCAGAGTTGCCTGATCGTTGTGTGTGTGTGTGTGTGTGTGTGTGTGTGTGTGTGTGTGTGTGTGAGAGAGAGAGAGAGAGAGAGAGAGAGAGATTGTAATTATGCATCATCAGGAGGTTCAGAGTAATGAGCCATACGTGGACATAGCACTTGTTGTGGTTTCCCTCCGGGTCTCACTCCACTCTCCTTCCCCCAGCCCCTTGTCCATCAACAGATGAATGGATTATGGAATTATGGTATACACACACAGTGTAATTTTACTCATCCATAAAGAAGAACAAAATTATGCCATTTGTAGGAAAATGGATGGACCTAGAGAATATTATGCTAAGTGAGATTAGCCAGCCATAGAAAGTGAAGGGTCATGTGTTTTCACTCGTATGTGGAAGTTAGGGAGAAATTGGGAAACAAAGAGAACTTCATATAACTAAGGGGTAATACAGGTAGAATAGTGCAAGGGGCTTGGGGAAGGAAGGTGGGAGGTGAAAGGGGAGATTTGCTGATGGAAACAGTTCACACAAGCTTCTGTTTGTCACTCCAGCAGAAATGAGATCCCCTGAGTGCATTAAGAGAAAGAGGAATCATCTCTATTAGACTGTGTGTGTGTGTGTGTGTGTGTGTGTGTGTGTGTGTGTGTGTGCGTGTGTTGGGCTATGTATGGGGGGACCAGCTTCTGTGCATGAACTAAGCAGTGTACTTAGGAAATTTGTAGAACATTGCAAGTGTGCATTGGTGCTTGGTCCTAGGTACTCCTCCCCAAGGCCATGTTTTCTTGAACTTGTTGTCAGCGGGCTGGAGGGGAGGAAGAGAGAGGCCAGGTATCAATACTTAGCTCCTAATTTCAACTCTGCTGCAAGCTAGCAAACTAACTTTGGTCAACCTCTTTAGTTTCTCTGGGCCTCAGTTTCCTCTTATGGAAAAAATCGGGATGAGGTCCCGAATCCCTTTCAAGTCTTGATTCTCTATTTTCTCTCTCTCTCTGCTGATGGACAACTGGAAGCTGTTGTTCTCTTGTTCTCTTTGGTGGACACAATGACTTCTGTATCACAAAGGTGCCATCTCCAACCTAAATAATCCCTCCAGGAAATTAAGTCTTTAATCATTTCCACCTGGTATGTGAAAAAGTAAAAGGAAGAGGCGAGTCATCAACAGCCCTGTGGATGGCAGATTAATTCAGTGGAATGGGATTCATGCAGGCACGTGCTTACACAGCCATAATTTGCCTTTCATTTTCCTTTGCAGCTCCGAAGAAAGTGAATAATTTCCGATGAACCTCTCGTTTAAACATATTGAAAAAACATGTTATTAGCAAAAAGGGCATTGAATTGCTTGATTACCTTATATCTCTGAGTATAAGGAGCCATCCTTTTTCACTTGGGGATAAGTAGTTGAGCAGAAAGCTGCAAGATAGGGGCAGAAAAATCCTTGTATGCCTTGTGTGAGTGTTGAAAAAGAAAAGCAAAAGGGAGCACTTGTAAAGTTATTAAGTTACTACTAAGAGGTAAGCTGCATTTCCTCTTGCTATTCAGATGTGAATCAAAGCTAGGGAGGCAAAATCGTGGGTGAAAGTGTGTGTGTAGTACCTAATTATTTTACCCAAGAAAAGTGCAAAAGCGAAAGAGCTAAACAAATGCAAACTACAGAATTCATTATTTCATTTTTTGTTCTGATATTTTCTCAGCCTGCCTAAGGCCACTCTGGCTTACTGTCCACAAGAGCCTGGGGGAATTTCGAACTCTCTTTGTCTCATTTTCTCCCCCTGGTATACTTGGGGCAATATTACCTGATTTTTTTTGCCTTGAGCTTTTGCCATTCATATAAGATAATCAGTTGCAGATGTGCTTTATAAAAAGTGTCATCTAACATACATCATAGACCCCCTCAGTTGTAGGAGTTAGGGCATCTGCTTATTTGGGTTTGGCTGTTTCTAGCTGGAGTGGAATGAAGAGGAGGAACGTGTAAAATTTCCCTGAATGCTTTTAGTTTCTTCCAGAAAATGACATTGCTCTAATATTTGTAGACACCTGTGTGGGCATATGGAAATTCCAGGGTTGTCATAGCTTTGCAGAGCTTCAAGATTGCTAGTGCAGTGCTATCATTTGATGCTATAGATTTTGGTCAATGGGCTGGTCCTGCCTCCCCAGTGTGTAAGAGTCTTATAAGTGGTGGGCGTCAGTGCTCTAGAATCACAACTTCTATCCTCTAAGCTGGGCAATCCCATGAGTGTAATGCTGAAAATTTAATTTGAACATATATCAGAAGTAATAAGAAATCCATCTCTTTAAAGCCTTCCCAGGAGATTTCCCAAAGATTTATAGAAGACACTACATTCATTAAATGACTCCTGATGCTTCTTTCTCAGTGGAAGGGATTCAGATTACTAGGCCACTTAAAAACTTTGTATATAACCTCCACTCGTAGAGTTTACTTATGGAACAGCTTATGCCATTTAACTTGAAGTTCTGATCAGTAGAGTTAGCAAATATGAAATATTAATAAACATTTTATTATCATGACATATTTAAAAATTATTTGAATAATTTTTGTTTAAAGAATATAGATTTTTTCCTTTAGTTTAATTAGGAACATGAACATTTTATAATATGAAAAATTGAGTTTTTCTTTAAAACCTATAATTTACTTAACCCAACTTTCACAAGTATTTTATTTTCCCACTGTAGAAAGATTGGTGTTTAGCTAAGGATTCTCCTTCACCTGGAGTCCCTCTTATGTCCCATTTTCTCCCTAGCTTCCATATATTAGGGAGAGCATTTGATTTTTAACTTTTAGTGACTGACTAATCTCACTTAACATAATGTTTTCCAGTTCCCTCCATTTCCTTGCAAATAACATGAAGGGGGGACACCCTAATGAGCATGATGTACTTACAAGATCACATCAAAGTCAATCACTAAACTGACCAGGAGATAGGGGGAGGGTGGGTGGGAATTGGGGAAGGGTTAATGAGAAATATGTGCATGGATGTCTTTACCTGTACTAGCTTGTACCCAACAAAAATGTGTGATTAACCCTGTTGTGCCCAAGAAATGTATAAAAATCCATGCTAAAAAAA
>PVLC010011297.1:0-24864 GCA_004027655.1 Graphiurus murinus
AGAGAGAGGGGTTATTGAAAGTTTGTAGGAAAAGCACTATTTGGAAAGACGACCTCTGCACTGTGTTTGTTATCGTTTGTGCAACGCCTTGATCCCAGAAAGAGAGAGATATAATAAAAGAGGTTCGAACCAGTAGCATTTAGCCGGCATCTTTTATTGGGGCCTCACGGCTGAGGGTTCAGCCTGGGGCGCCCGATAGGAAAGGTAACAAAAACTATTTTATTTTTAAACTTTTGTCATTTACTTATTTTCTTTAAATGTTAATTACAAGCATAGGAGAGGAATAATCAACCCTCTTTAGTTAAAGCAAAAATCCAAAGAGTGCCCCCCCCCACTACCACGTGGTCAGCCAGTACCCACGTGGTCAGCCATCTTAGCTAGATCAATGAGACGAAACAACAATTTAGAGCAAATATTTCCATTAAAAAGACTTAATTACAAGCATAGGAGGGGAACAATCAACCCGCGTTAGTTAAAGCAAAAATTCAAGATTTCCTTCCCACTACCATGTGGTCAGCCAGTACCCACGTGGTCAGCCATCTTAGCTAGAGCAATGAGATGAAATGCACAATTTAGAGCAAACATTTGTAGCAAAAAGACTTAACAGATCGGCCACTAAAATGCTTTGGGTCTGAATGCTCCTCTTTTAGTGCCTTTGAGCACTCATTTTTAAAGGAGACTGAGGTTGGCCCGAGGGGAGAAGAGCAAAAGGAAGGGGGAGAAAAGACAAGGGAGAGGGAGAGAGAGAAAATCTGCTGAGTCTAAGTCCCATTGCTGGCAGCTGGCTTCCCTAACCCCAGCATGGGTTTTGCTCGCTGTTCTCTCCCCAAGGTTTCTGGACCAAACGGCCTTCCATGGTAGCCTGCAAGCCACTGCAAAAAGTAAAACTTATACTACCAATTTGAGCGGGCCTCGTCCCTGACTCCCAATGGCTCCTCTGGGCCCTGGCATGATGCGGATGGCCTCATCAAGCCAAGACTGAAAGTCGGCCATTCTGCAGAGCAAATAGTGATTAACGTACCTTTTTTTTTTTTTTTTCTTTCTTTTTTTTTTTTTACCTCCAGTGAAAGATTACATGACTGAGTTCTGAAATCAGAAAAGTGGTCAATCATTATAGACAAGGGAGTTGAAGAAGTCTGTCCATTATGGAGAAGTAGAGAATAGCTGCAGGTCCAAAGCTAGAACCGAAAGTTAACAACACCACATGGACGGGGGAGGACAAACACTGAACAGAGAGATAGGCCTTTTTATGCTGTGCGCTTCCTTTTTAAATTTTGCATGAGAGATCTACTAAACAGTGCGCATCATGCCACTGGGTCAGTGGGGACGTCTCCCTCACCTCCCAACCTGTGACCCTCCAGCGCGTCCACCTAGGTCTTCTGCCAGTCCTCAATTTGGGCCCTCAAATACAAGTCAGATGCCAAACAGGAGGTCAGCTATGCAAGCTGAGCCTTCCTGCAGCTCCCTTGGCTGCCAAATGCAAATGGGAGGTCAGCTACACAAGCCAAGCCCCCCCTACCAGCCAAATGGGAGATCAGCTACCCAAGCAGAGTCTCCCTTTGGCCCCCTGCAGCCACCAAATCCAAATGGAAGGTCGGCTATGCAAGCTAAATCTCCCTGCAGCCATGCTACCAGATAAACTCCTTCTACCCTGGAGGTGAGTGAAGGTCTTTGGGGGACACAGCTTCCCGGCCAATGTACCAAAATGTTATGCACAAATCCGGGTTGCCCCGCCAAAGAATGTACATGTCACACAGAGCACTGTAATAAACAAGAAGGAGATTTTGTTACTAATCTGGGTCAGGGTTGAGTCTAACCCGGATTAGGGTTCCGCAGTGGAACAAGTCTATGTTTTTTTGTTTTACAAAGTCTTTCAAAGAGAAATTTTTAATTTCATGAGGTCCAACACATCAACTGTTTTTATTTTATGGATTGTGATTTAGTGTTGCATCTAAAATCAGTCAATAAACTCAGGGTCACATGAATCTTCTCATATACTTTCTTCCAAAACTTTTAAATATTTCATTTTATATTTAGGACATGACTTTTCATGTGCGTTGCACATCCATGCATTTTTTTTGTTGTTATTGTTATTAAGATGAGTCTGTCTTTCTAAGACTCTTTTGGTGATTGTTCAGCCAGGGGATTGAGCTGATATAAGCAGGCTCCCCTGAAGTCAGCTGGCCAGAACTAGGCTAGACCAAAACTCTAACAGCATTTTTCTACTTGCCATAGATATGGTAACTGCCAGGACCAAGCCTCACCTTCATGTTTTAAGACTTTGGACTTCCCATTTGTTACTCACTTCCCAAGCTTCAAGGTACCCTTATCTCTGGGTCTGTGGTGAACTTGTGGTCTCTTGTAACCTTAGGTTGATTTTGGGGAATGCATCATGTGGAGAAGAGTACCAGGTGGAGTTGGCTGTACACGGCATACTCTCAAATGCTTAGTTGCTATAACATTTGCAGCCCAACACCATAATGTGGGTTTTATGCCAAACTTCCTGCCTATTATCCCTGCCTTTATTCTTATGCAAATCTTCCTTTTGCATTTGATACTAGGAGGCCAGATTGATAGACGATTCCTTGGAAACCATGGCATGGTTATCAGAAATGCAGGTGGGTGGGCATAGCTGACATTTTCAAAACTAGATTTATCATGCAGCCAATTTTAAGGTTGAAGTACTCTCCCTTGTGTTGGAATTCAGTTTTGGTTAATTAAAAACTCATTCATCTAAATTGTATTAGGCTTCCCACAAATCTGAAATGTGAACACCTGCAAGTCATATTGACATTCTAAAGCCCAGGCTGCACAGGAATTGGTGAGTTATTTTTTACTGTCAAAAATGCCCTTGGTTCAGATCTCCCTATGAGGAAAATAAGCATATAACAGAGACAAAATGAATCTAAACACTGCCCTCTGAGAAGATGGATAATTTTTAGGGGCAAGAATATATCACCATATTGCTAAATCTTTATCCTAAATTATATTGCAGTGGATATTTGAAGGCAGCAGAATATTATGATGAATGAAAGCTCTGACAGTAGATTGTGTGGGTTTATATCTGAGCTCAAAAAATGACCGGATCATTGATCTTGAAAAAGTTACTTAATCTTTCTGTTTCTCATTTTCCTTACTTATCTGTAATCATACTGGATTGAATGGCACCTTCGCTTACAGGAAAATATCTCACTGGCTTAATTTAGTGTTGCTTTGATAGGAGTGAAGTTCTTTCAACTCTGTTTAAAAGAATGATAAAGTGGGCATGGTGGTGCATGCCTGTAACCCCAGTAATTGAGAGAATGAGACAAAAGGATTGCAAGTTCAAGGCCAGACTCAGCAACTTAGCAGACCCTCGGAAACTTATTAAAACCCTGTTTACAAATAAAAAATAAAATAGGGCTAGGGATGTAAATCAGAAGCATAATGTTCCTGCATTCAGTCCTTAACGAAAGAAGGAAAGAAAGAAAGAAAGAAAGAAAGAAAGAAAGAAAGAAAGAAAGAAAGAAAGAAAAAAAGAAAGAAAGAAAGAAAGAAAGAAAGAAAGAAAGGTGTCCAGAGTCCCTACTATTTCCTCAAGAGCAGCGTGCAAGAGTCAAGGACTGTTGAAGATCAGGCTTTTTGACACTGATGGATTGGGAGAGGGGCTCCACAACCTGCTACAGTTTCATGTTACTGGTCCTGCCAACCCTTCCAAGTCAATCCCTTAGCCTTCTTGTTTTTCGCTCAGAGGTGATGGGTTGATTCCTCAACTCTAGAACTCAGAATTTGTGGGGTCCTTGGCTAAGGAACATGATGGAAAAGAATGTTAGTATATGTCAGTCAGAGGTAGACAGAGGTTTATTTAGGAAAATAGAAAATACACATTCAAGGGAGAATGTGGGCAATCTCAAGAGGGAGAAAGACACCTTGGGGAATCCAGGGCTCTTTTCTTAGAGGAGACTTTTGTGAGGAGTGGGCTAGAGGAGATGTGTAAAGATGATCTCAGTCCGTAGTCTCAAGGCAGTTTCTGGTGGTCTAACCAGTCATAGTATCCTCAGGCTTCATTACCTGATCAACATGTAAGCTGGAGAGTGTCCTAAATTATGAGTTTCTCAAGATATCATCTCTGTCTTTTTAATGATGTACAGGGTAATTATAGTTTCTTTCCGTTAACTCAAGAATCTACAGATTTTCCAGGAATTTGAGAGACAGGACTGGGAAAGACAATTGGCTTGGAGAAAAAAGGCTGAGGCAATTTACAACCAGGTTCTTTAAAGTTCTATTTTACTTTTCCTTACTGTCTCTCTCCTTTCTACCTATTTATTTATTCTGTCCTACATCAGTTCTATCACTTCTGTGGGAGGATAAAAATGTCCTTTGGGTTACAAGTATGAGAGAAGTAGGCTGGGGAATTAAAGAAAATAACTACATTAATTGATACTTCTGGGTATTCTTCCCATATAGGTATATTACTCAAAGCACACAATAAAAGTTCAACAGACTTATGTTTCTGTCAAATGACAATCAACTCTTATTATGATCCAGGACATTTCTCTAATTCAGAAGTTCAGAAAAAAATTATAAATAAAGGCTTTTGGTTAAACAGATAGTTTTTTTAAAAAAAGTAAAAGCTGTCCTGATCATTTGAACAGCAACTAACCAATAACACAGACCAAAAAAAGCAAAAGAGTGAAAAAAAGGATGAAAAGATAAACATGTTTCAGAATGTATTCTTTGATTAGTTTATATTTCACAGTAAATAGGAGGGACTTAGTCTCAGATCCAGGCAAAACAAAATTAATTCTTCTCAGAAGCCCATATATATTTTAGAAAGTACCAATGGATGGAAGGTTTGCTCAAGGAATAGCAAGATAGGTAACTCTTGTCTCTCTCACATCAATCTTAACTCCGGGTGTTGGTCTCTCTAGACTCTAGAGCTGACTCTGATTCAGCTGGTGCCAACTAAACAACTAAAGAGCTTAGTGCAGAATTCAGGTGGATGGCCTCTAACCAATTCCTTTTAAGACCAAGTGATTCCCAAGTCACTTGTGAGTAAAGCAAATCATTTAATGAACAGGGGGAATTTTCTCACATTATTAACTGAGGTTATTAACCAAATAAATTATGTAGTTAAAAAGATCAGTGCTCATTTAAGAATTTAATCAAATTGGGAAACCATTTTCTATTTTTTTAAGCCATAGTGGAGTCAAATTTATATGTCTGTATCCCTACACTAGAGTTATCCCTTTTACTAAAAGAAATTATTAAGCCCATACCTATTCCTTCAATTTCTGTGAAACTCTAAAATATTATCTGAAGCTACCCTGAGGCTATAATGTCTTAATAATATCCTTTTTATTTGTTTTCACCAATCATGCAGATTTTTAGTGCTGAACCTCAACTTGATTTTTACATAATAGTGTATTTGCATATGATTTACATGTTAATTATTATGCTATCATTCTCTTTCTATAATTAAAGTTAGTACTTTATTGTAAAATCCTATTTTCTTAGTTTTATCGCATGACAGTAAACTTTCCCTGAAGTTAATATTAACCTACCTCATTATTTGCATTTTTATATTGAAATATACATTTATTTGTGGGTGCTTGTGTGTGTTTGTGTTCCCTAAGCATGGGGATGAGAAGTTTCGAAAGCTTTGCACTTTTGTTTTGTTTTCATTTCTTAGCATCAAATTGAAGTTTTATTCAGTACTATAATTATTGAACTTTTTCATTAACCATTGTTTCATATATCTGAAACAACATTTTCTATTAAAATTGTTCATGTTAAATCACCTCTACCATTTTATAATTTGTGTGGGTTCTTAATAATCCAACTAGTGTTGAGTGGTCTTTTGCAGTAGAAATAGACCTTACCAGAACCTTGCTAAAGGCCCACATTAGCATTGATTCAGGCAGTGATAGTAATTTTATAGACTCAAGGAGTCTGTAGGTACACAAATATCACATATATCTCAAAACATAAATCACATTGACTCTCTCTTTTAAATCTATCCTTTCTATTTTTGAAGGAAATATTCTAAAAAGCATTTATGAAAATAAAGATTGGTTGTCAAGAGACCTAAATCCTCTCTGGCAGTCTGACCCTGGGTAATTCTCTTTACTTCTCTGGTATTCAGTTCATAAGATGAGAGTTTTGATAAGATAATTTCTAGAGTCGTTTATTGTTTTGAGATTCTGAGAATTAAAATTTCAATATCATAATGCCTCTGAGTCTCAAATATACTCTGATTATCTCTGTCAACTTACCAATTAACCTCCCAGTGGTTAGATTTTTCATCTGTGAAGTGAGACAGGGAGTATCTGATCTTCATATGTTTTTGTGGGTATAAATTAGGTACAGATAGACCTCCACATACCCTTTTCATTTTTGTGGCTGGGAAAGGGCTCTTTTCCTTCCAGACAATTCTTAATTTACTAAGTTTCTGGATTGTGTCAAACTATGGGTTTCTGGAATAGGGGAAACAAAGTAGGTGGAAGAATGAAATCCATAGAGAAAAAGAAGTAAAAGTACATGTACTAATTGGTGAGTCCTCAAATTTTTCTTCTCACTTAGCTCTAAGAATGGTAGCAGCCAAGCAGGAAATTGAACCTTCAGTTCTTTAAAGAATAATGAGATGATTGAAAAATTCACTTAAAATCAAAGATAGAGTCCAAAACAAAGACTTAAAAATAGAATGAAAAGATAACTTAGTGGAAATGGACTTTAGACAATGAGAAAAATACTCAAAATGACTAATTTTAATCCCTCTGAAGAGATAAAAATCTATTAAACTCATTAAATACGAATACAATTCTAGGAAAAAAGCTTCAGAGGGAAAATGAATTTTTGAAAGTTATGAAGTCTAGAGAAGAAGAAAAGATCTCAATGGAAGTAATAGGAGTAAAATTTTAGAACAGATATTAAGATATGCCAAAACACTAAGAGATATCAGAGACAAGAAATAGGATAATTAGATAGCTCAGGAGTTTTAAGATCTAAATAATGATATTTCCAGAGAAAAAAAGAAGGAAAGCAACTTCAACATCATATAACAAACAAATAAACAAAAACAGAAAATAAAAATCTTCAAAAAATAAATCAAGAAACAATTATAGAACTGGGAATATGTTATTTCCTTTTGGAACAGATCATAGACAATTTAGCATAATGATGAGGTAGCTGACAACAAGACAAAATATTGTTAAACTTCAGAACTTTAGGGACAAAAAAACTCTTGTAAGCTTCTAAGAGAAACAAAACTCAAACTACAGAAATAATAATGTTAAAAAAAAAACCACCCAAACAAAATAGATTTCAGATTCAAAATAGTATTAGATTTTTTTTCAACTAGAAATGAGAAGAAAAGCAACATGTTCAGAGTTCTGAAGGAAATAAAATTGATTTCCAGCCAAGAACTCTTTTTTGAGCCAAAATTTTAGTCAATAGTTAGCATTACATGAATGGAGCAAAGACAAGGAGAATGAGAGGTAAATCATTTTTCATGACAAGAGTCAATTAGTAATTCCTTAAACATAAAATTAACAAGTAGTAGTATAGATACAGAAGTAAATTCAAAGAGATTCTACTAAAAGAGTTAAAGTGATTGTTTATAGTATACAGGAAATTAGGTGGGAAGAGAATACATTTGTGTGGGGGGGTGTTTTTTGTTTTGTTTTTGTGTCACTGGGTATAGAACCTAGGAGCATTCTATTTCCGAGCTCCATCCTCAGATCTTTTTATTTATTTATTTATTTTTTAATCTTGAAACAGGATATCACTAGATTGTTGAGAGTCTTGCTAAGTTGCTGAAGCTGGTCTCAAACCTGTGATTTCCTGTCTCAGTTTCTTAAGTACTGGGATTACAGATATGTGTCACCACATCCAGGAGGAGAAAAGTTTTACATAAGAAAATGAATAGAAATATTTATTGTTTAAATGCTCTGCCTTTATGTATTTTTGAAATAATACAACTAAATTGAAAAAAGGAAGGAAACAAAGTTACCAAAAATATCCAGAAAGATGAGGGGAGATATACAAATGAAAAAATGCAAAGGGTAAAAGAAATAAAAAGGAGTATTAGGAAGAGGGGAAAAAAACCCACAATGAAGAGAAAGTGGACTAGGTGGAGGTGACTTGGGCTACTCTCTGAGTATGAAATGTAGTAAACCAGACCAATTTTCAATCAACCAATGGCCAAGAAAGAAAACTTCCAATGTTCTTGATGCATTCCAGAAAGTATTTTACGTCTTTAATAAGAAGAAATCGACAATCAGAAGAGTAAATTTTAGGCTTAAAGAATGTTCAAAGAAACTGTGTAAGCAAAACTTCATAATGAACTATTAAGAAGCCTCTTAACGCTTGCCCAGCATACTCTAGGAATTAGGTTCAATTCCTAGCACTGCTCACAGATGTGCATGAGGGCAGACACACACACACATACACACACACACACACACACACACACACACACACGCTTCTAGTGTCAGTTTTTTGGATAACTGGCTTCAATTTTCTATTCTATTTCACTAGCAGAATTCTGGTCACAGTGACACAAATATGCTGAATTCTTTCTTCTCTGTTTTGGGATTTATACAGAAGAAATCCTTAAACAACCTTCTCGTATCTGTATCTTTAGAAATCCCCTGGAGGACCTACAAGGATGATATGTGAGGCCAGAGCCACATCTACATTGAGGGAAACACTGAATTACTCCTTGTTATTTGCAGATCATTGTGGTGAGGGAAGGAGCATGTTGGAAGTGTGAAGCCAGTAAGGACTATAAAAGATCAGAGACACTGGCACAGTCTCCAGATAGTGAGGAGAAATGAGGGCTCATGCCATGACCTGCATCCCCAGCAGGTAAAATTTAGTTGTGCTAATAAAAAGACATCCAGATGTGCTGGGTGGCTAGCTAGTCATCTTCTTTTTCTTTTTCTTCTTCTTTTTTTTTTTTTTAAACTCAGAAGAGCATTTCCTATGTTTGAGCATCTTCCCTTTGGCATGATGAGTATAGGATATGGGACCCAGGTCCAGCTCATCATTTTGCATCCTTCTTTCAAAACAGGAGTCCTGCCCAATATTTGCAGGTCCACAGGCCAAACAGCCCATATTCCTGCCTATTTTTCGATGCCTAATTTCCTTTTTTTTTTTTTTTTTTTTTTTTTTTTGCCCCAGGCCCAGTAGACCCCCACTGGAGGAGTTGGCTCACTTTGTAAAGTAGGTTCCAGGGCAGTGAGACATGCAGTAAACAACTAGTCTAATATGTTTTGTAGCAAAATGATATTGAAATGATTTCCCTGTTAGTTTCCCTACTGTTTCTATTAGTATGCAGGAAGGTAATTATGCTTCTACAAAACAATGCATTTTAATTGATGGGTTTACCTCAGTTTTTTAGGTGAAGAAATGTTATTTAACCATATTGTTTGACCCTAATATTTTTTCTTGTTCCAACATTCCATACTTACCTTCCAGGAGTGGAAGAGATTGCCACACTTCAATGAAGAATCCTTCATAAACTGCAAGTGCTAGTTTGAGAAAGCTGACATTTGAGAAGCATGCTGTGTTTCCATGGAAACCATTTGCAGTTATAAGAACAACTCAGTGCCAGATTTTAATCTCAAATGCAAGAAGCACAGAACTGCACTTTCTAAATGAAGAAGAGGGATGGGGTAGCAGAGGAAATGCTAATTGGAAGGCAAAGAGTGTTTGTCTTCTTCAAATTTACAGCCTCTTTCTAAAGTTATGTATATTTTATGTACAGGTATATAGTTTATAAATTGTGTGTTCAGATTTGTCTTTGTCAGAGTCCTGTCATATTGAAAATTAAGTAATTTTAATGAGTCTCTCTTATCTTCATTTTTAGAAGAAATTTGAGAAAGCCACTTAAAAGTAGGAATATTACAAAGAGACAATTTTGTGTTTATATTGTGCGTAATAGGATTATGAAAGTTTGGTGCAGACTCATCTTTATTAAAGAATAACACTGTTCCTAGGCACTAACTGACAAGTTGGTTGTGCATTAAAAACTTCATATAAAAGGGCAGGTATGTTAAACAAAGACTTAGGATAAATGAATAGGATTCAAAATGAAAAAGCAATGGAAGAAAAAGGAAA
Source organism: Graphiurus murinus (assembly GCA_004027655.1). Lineage (NCBI taxonomy): Eukaryota > Metazoa > Chordata > Mammalia > Rodentia > Gliridae > Graphiurus > Graphiurus murinus. The sequence continues at coordinate 10,102 of PVLC010011297.1, forward strand.
ACCTTTGTGATATTCTCAAAACATTTGTGGGTAAGTTGGCACATTTAAAGAGTCAGGAGGTAGGAGGGACTGCCAGCATAGACAACGTTCTTTTAAAAAGTTTTGAAAGGTCTTTGTAATGCTTTCACCATCTGGGAAAGATCAAAGCTCACTAGAGGATTACTGATTAGGTAATGAATCTTACAAAGTTTCCTAACCAATTACTTTTTTTCAGTTAAAGTCCAGGAGCACAAAAGGATCAATTGGTGATTTTTTTAAGGCCTGAATTTATACTCCTATGATAGTTGGCTGAATTAAATGAGGAGTTATATTAAGTGGATCCTGATGGCTGAGGTTAAGCAGAATGGAAACAACGCCCCCTATGTCCTTCAATAAAAAATTTGGAACTATCAGAAATGTGATAAGATCACCCAAAAAGCAGGTCCAAATAAATTGTGACACTTAGGTTAGAAGTTCATAACATCAGGCTTATCAAGTTATAAAGAATTTAATGGAAATTAAATTTCTTTTCTTTCTTTCTTTTTTTTTTTTTTTTTGCGGTACTAGGAATTGAACTAAGGGGCATTCTACCTCTGAGCTATACCCCCAGCCCTATTTTTTATTCTTTATCTTGAAACCAGGTCTCGCTAAGTTGCGGAGTACCTCACTAGGTAGCTGAGGCTGGCCTTGAACCTGGATCCTCTGGTCTCAGCCTCCAGAATGCTGGGATTACAAGCATGCGCCACCATGCCCGGCTTTAAAAAAAAAAAAAAAAAAGATATTAAATTTCTTTTCTATGGCGATATTTTGTATTCCCATGACTTACCTCTCTGCTCATGCCTCACCTGCCCTTGCAGCCCATGACCTTGTCTGCACTGAGATGCAGCGTGAGTGAACACAGGACACACCTGGACATGTAACTAATATTCCAGTACAGATGCCAGACTAAAATGTTAGCTACACAGTGTTGTCTCTTGGGGAAATGAACCTTGAAGAAGAATGAAATAGTGCAAGAAAATAGGACTGTTACTTTGCATTGTACACACAGGGAAGGAATTCTATGACATTTGGGCAGAGAATAAATGAAATGAGGGAGTACTGAACCTTGGAAATATGATGTGGAAGAGTATTCTGAAATAGATTGTTAAGTGTTGAAAAATAGAAAAGAGTTGAGAAGTTTATACTACAGCCAGGGAAGAGAAGATGCTGGCTAGATCCAAAGTAGTTTTCATGAATGCAATGAAAAAGGTTCATCTATGAATCACAATTGTGTGTGTGTGTGTGTGTGTGTGTGTGTGTGTGTGTGTGTGTGGTTCTGGGGATTGAACCTAGGCACAATCTACCTTTGAGCTAAACACCAGCTTTCTTTTATTCTTTATTTTTAAACAGGGTCTCACTAAGTTGTGGAGGGTCTAAGTTGTTGAGGCTTGCTGCAAACTAGCAATCCTCCTGTATCAGCCTCTCAAGTACTGAATTACAATCATGTCCTACCATGTCTGGCTTATAGATGACATTTTAAAGCTGGAACTGGAAGATTTTGGACAAAAGAATAAACATGGGATTTGAAATACAAAAGAGAATCGAGATTGATTCTAAGGTTTTTGGTATGAGGAATAGAAACAATGCTGATGATGCTTCCTGGAAAAGCAAATGTTTATGAGATGAGGAAATTAAGAGTTTGGTATTTCAAAATTAAATTTGGGTTGCGTATTAGAAAGTATAGATTAGAAATAAAACCTGAAATGTGAGAGAAAACAGGTATGGTATTGGAAACTATATCCATGCCCATAATTGTTAAAACCATGTAAATAGACAATATTATCTAGGAAGGGAATGTTGACAGAGAAGATGTACAAGAACAGAGACATGAAGCATTGCAATCCTAGTTAAGAAAAGCAAGAGTATGCTGTAAGGGAGACTCAAAGGAGCAGACAGTGTTGGAAGAAAATCTGAAAGAGGAAGAGATTACTAAAACTAAGGTGTTTCAAGGAGGAGAAATTCACCCATTATGTCACTACAAAGCATTTGAATATAATGTGAGTTGAGGAATATCTTTTGATTTTGGCAATTTGAAGTTTATCAGGGAACATCATAAGAGCACTTTTAGTGTAGGGATAGGAAAAAAAGACTAATTGCATCTAAAAAGAAGTGTAAGAGAAATAGATAAGAGAATGCATGTAATACCTCTGAAATATTTGCTGTAAAAGGAAGCAAAAGGCTGTATCTGGAGGGAGAAGAGGTCAAGGGAAGATTTTGTTATTACCTTATGATAGGAGTATTAGGCATATGTCTATACAAATGAGAAATAGCCCATGGGGAAAAACTAATGATGCTGAGAACAATGGTGAGGAAAACAATAATTTCAGGAGCAAAGATTTGAGAAAGTAGAGAATGAGATGGAATCCACAATCTGAAAGATGATCTTAGGTACCCGTAGATCTTTTTTATTTTAACATAGAAGACTGAGTAGTCAAAAAATATAGGGAAATTAGAATACTTGCTGCTAGGAAAATGTAGAAATTTTCCTGATGATCTCTATTCCCTATGAATTCAATAAGGTACAGAGAGAATTCTGAGGATTCAGAATCATGTCTGAGTTGCATATTGCTTAGTAACAATTATCACAACTTAAAGGCTTCAGACAACACACATTAGCTCTGATTTTTTCTTTCTTTTCCGTTTCCTTTTCCTTGCCTTTCCTTTTCTTTTCTCAGTATTGGAAATTGAACCCAATGACACTCTGACACTCTACTATTGAGCTACACCTAGCCTTTTTAAAAATTTTTAATTTTGAAAAATGGTCTCACTAAATTATTGCACACTGGACTCAAATTTGTGATACTCCTGTCTCAGACTCACAAGTATTAGGATTATAGGTGTGTACCACCATGTCCAGTTTATCTCTGTTTCTTTGGATGAGAAGTCCATGTATAGCTAATCTTGTCCTCTGAAAGGCTACAATCCTGAAGCCAGCCTAAGTTATATTCCATGACTTGACTGGGGAAAGATTCACTTCCAAACCTTTGGTTGTTGTCAGGACTTGGGCCCTTGAAGACTGATGCCTTGAAAGCCTTAGTTTCTTGCTGGCCATCAATGAGAGGTTGTTATGGGGTACGGTGAACCCCAAATCCGTAGGTCCTTGGCTCGTAGAAAAAAGAATTTTAACACGTGCCAGTCAGAAATTCAGGTGGGCGAATAGGTGGTCAGATAGGGCCCGGAAGTTGCAGGTGGTGGGCAGGACTTCCGGAGATTGGGGCATGGAACTCATGTGAGGCAGGCTTCCTAAGAAAAAACTTCCAAGGGGTGGAGTTAGCTTAACTCAAAGAACTTCCAAGGGGTGGAGTTAGCTTAACTCAAAGAACTTCCAAGGGGTGGAGTTAGCTTAACTCCCCTGATTTTTAAAAAAAACTATATTTTAAAACTATATTTTTCTGGATCCTCCCATTACCATCATCCTACCTAAATTTCCGCTTCCTAGGCTACCTCATCAAGGTCACCCTCTATTCCTTGCTGTGGAGGCCTTCCCAATAAGACGATTTGCTTCATCCAAACCAGCAATGGAGTAAGTCTTCTAGGAAAACAGACATTATAGTTTTAAGTGACTTTATCAGAGATGTGCAATCTAGTTACCTTTGCAGTATTGCATTGGTTAAAAAACAAATCACAGATCCCCACATACACTTGAAGGGAAAAGATTATACAAGACACTGAAAGTCAATGATCAGGATAATTGAGAGTTGTCATAGAGTCATCAATGTAGAGAAGAAAATAAGATTAATAAATGTTTAATATCATTAGAGATACATTGAGGAAGGATAGGGAGGTGTGGACTCCTTGTCAAGGGCACTATGATAAACAAGATTATAGGGCATAATGTAATTAGTCTTGAGGATGTCTTATGGAAAGACAATTAAGTGTAATTGCAGGAATTTCTTGGAAAGAGTTGGGATTTTGGGAAGATGGGAACTATGATCATAATTGAGAGTGAGCCAAGCTCTGTCATTCTCCCTTTACCTCAATATACAGCTATGCAGTAGCTAGGATGGTTCTCATTCCAGTAGTATAACATACAACAGCTCATAATTAAGCACTATGGAGTTGGATAGGTTTAGGTTTCAATCTCTGTTCAGTGAGTTGTTTGCTCTTGTTCTATAAGGATGTTTTGAAGGCTAAAGAGCTAGAGTTAAAGCAATGGGTAAGTTATATATATATAAGTTATATATATATATATATATATATATATATATATATATACACACACACACACACACACACACACACACACACACTAGCCATGAATTTCATCGTCTTTGATGAATCAGTAATCAAGATGTTCTAATTAAACTATGTGTAGAGAGTGAGGCAATTTCAAGCCATTATCTCATTTAGGTTTTTTAACTTATGAAAACACATGATAAACCCTATGAACTAAAGTTAATTTCCAAAGCACTCAAAGTTCAAGGCAGATTATGAAATGCAGAAATTGTTTTAGTATTTAGATTTAAGAATTGAATAGAAAATTTGAAAAGACATAGCATTTTTCTTTGCATTCCAATTGTTCTGCCTGTTTAAAAAAATCTAGTCTGGAGAAATGTCATTTGTAACACTAGGCTATTTTTTTAAGCTAAGAAAGGAACTAGGAAGAAAAAAATAGAGGAAGGAAGGAGAAAGAAGGTGGAGGTGGGGGGGGGATACGAATCAAAGAAAGAATAAAGAGAGAGAAGGATGGGAGGAGAAGAAATAGAACTTGTAGAGAAATTTTTAAAAATTCGCATATGAAATCTACTCAAACTTATTCACAAGGTACGTATCGAATTTTTAGTGAAGTGTTACTAAAAGTCATCAATCAGATCACTTGAAAATAGTTACATAAAATAGAAGGTATCTCAAATTCATTGTTGATGATGTTTTATTTCCTTAAGCATAGTAATTAGCATTAACAAAGTATGATGCTTTTAGATGGTGCACAAAAATCCATTTCCATAGAGATTTAGAAATATGTGCATTAAAAAGAGAAAATATTTTAGCCTACGAATTATTAGATTAGTTATCATAAAATTTAAAATTTGAAAACAGTCCAAAATATTGCAAGACATAATTGAAGAAAATCATTTTTTAGCTAACAATAATAAATGATGTTACAGTGCTGAACAACAAAAGAATAGTAGTTAATTAGTAAAAGATACCTTAATAAAAGAAAAAGTTCTGGGTATTTCATTAATAATAAATAGATGGCTTGATCTATGGCACTAAAATCTCATCTGAATCCTATTAGATATTTCAATAAAACAAATGATTATTCTATGAGAGGGATATTTATGAGAGGAAAAATTAAAGAAGCTTTAGCATATAGAAAATATCTACATCAATTAGATTCAGATATTATTAGATTTTGTGAGTAAATAAAGAAATCTGAAGTTCTCTCAAAGCTGTAAGCTCTTATAGGAATATTCAAGGATTTTCAAAAAATAGTTTGCGCTTTTTCCTTACAAAAACGAACGTGTTGTTTTGTAAAAAATATCCTGTTTTACTCAATAGAAAACTATTTAAAAAGCATTGTCCTAAAGTTTCTTAATTTTTTTTTCTTTGCTGGACTAAGTGCATGCATGGAAAGAAACCCCACTACGCCAGCTCTGACTCAATATTGCCTCCACATTAGAGGAATTACTTGAGTCTCACAAGAAATGTACATAATTGTATATACTCATGAATACCTACTCCATTCAGAATTTAGATTCCCACAGGTAGTATACACTGATAAAATAACTGTTATTCTTCTCTTCTGAACTATGACATATTTGTTTTATCTTTTGGTCTTTAAAACATTATTCATCTTAATTAGACCAAAGTTAGATGGTTTCAGGCCTAAATTATACACCTTTATCCATGATAAGATTCTTGTGTGTTGGTGTAATGAATTTAAAAACACAATGGCAAATCTTTAAAAAATTATGAGTTGTAAAATTTGTTTTCCCACAAAGAGCATACTAGAAAAAGCTGACAAGCCTTTAATTCTCTGGTGCAAACTTGGGTAATTTACTTAACTACTTTCTCCCTTTGTTAGTAAACTAGTGACATTAAAGCAATCTATTTCATAATATGTAGAAGAGGCTTGAGATAGCGCCTGCCATAGGAGAAAAACTAAATAATCCCATAAGGTTTTCCTGCACTTGTCCATATATCTTTACTGAAATTCTAAAACTTAAGAGTGACTGCTCTCTGAGCAGTTCTGTGGTGTGTCAACTGTTGACTCTCTCTTCCTTACATATTTTCCATATCTTTCTCTATTTTGAGACTTACACAACTACATGCCAATTTATTTCTCAGGAATCTCTGAAGGTCAATGACACAAACACAACTAAAATTAGCTTAATCAAAAAGAAATGTTTATTGGCAAATGAACAGAGAAACCTAAGGGCAGACATGATCCAGGGTAGAATTTGAGGGTTCAAAATTTATTAGCAAGGCTCTGTTTCTTCCCCACCTCATGCCTCTGCTTCCCTGTGTATGTTGGTTTTATTCTCAGACAAAAACTTTCTGTGTGGGACAAAATATATCTGTGGAGTTCTCCAAGCCTACATTATGGAAGCTCAGCAGAGATTGCTTCCTATGCCCAGCACTCGAGCAATCACCATAGGAAAGGAAGTGGAACTATTTGCCAGGCTGTATCATATGTCCAATCCTACAGGATTAAATAGTCCTACAGGATTAATATCCCCCAAGGATTTTGTTGAGTAAAGAAGTATGATTATTAATCAACCTTTTTTTCCTTCCTTCCTTCCTTCCTTCCTTCCTTCCTTTCTTCCTTCCTTCCTTCCTTCTTTTTCTGTGGCACTGGAGATTGAACCCGGGGACATTTTACCTCTGAGCTACACTCCAGCCATTTTAATTTTAAATTTTGAAATAGGGTCTTACTAATTTGCTGAGGGTCTCACTAAGTTGCTGAAACCAGCCTCAGGCCTGGGGTCTTCCTATCTTAGCCTACCAAATACTGGGATTACAGGCATGTGCCAACACACCTGGCTGATTTCTTGATTTAAAAGGGAGATGTTAAGTGAAACTTAGCAAACAAAATGAAAACAATAAATATTCTGAAGAATTGATTATTTTTGCTTATAAACTGTAAACCTCTTGGAGATGGAAATGCTTATTTTATTTCTGTATCATTAAAAGTAAGCACACTGTCTGTTAAATGGAAATAAGGTGTGTAACCTTAGGGAGTGGATCAAAGAAGGCCTCCCTGGGGCTATGATATTTGAGCAAAGACCTGGAAAATAAAAGGGTCTACCATGGCATATGTGTCAAAAGTAAGAAACTAACATTGATTACTTCAGATTTTATTCAGACTTTAGCATTTTTCCTTTAATGTCCTTTTATTGTTTTAGAATTTTATCTCAAATACCATATTGTGTTTATTCGTCATATATCGTTAGTCAGGAGACTATAAGACTTGGGTCTGGGCCATGACAGTTTCTCAATCTTTCCTTGTTTCATGATCTTGCCATATTTGTAGACTTCTGGTCAGATAATTTGCAGAATGTCCCATAATTTAAGTTTGTCCATCTTCTTTGCATTTGACTAGACTGTTGTTTTTGTTTTATTTTGTTTATTTTTGGAAAGAATATCACAGGGGTAGTATGTTGTTTTTTGAATTTTGTTTTCCAAAGTTGGGAGAAAACAGATGCTCTTTACTGGTGGAACAACACATTAAAGGAAAAATGAGTTAATGATGCAGCAATGAGGTAGGACTATTCTTATAGTAGTGCTTTTGAGGAGATAAGAGGAAATAGGTTTTAGGACCCAGTGGGAGGGATTGGCCTTAGATGAAAGCAAGAACAATTTTTTTCATAGAAAAAGAAGGGCTGGCAGAAGATATGAGAATAGATGCGTGCAAACGTGTGTCGCCACAGAGGGTCATTAACTTTTTTTAATTGTGTATTAGTTTTTATGTATGTGTTACTAATTATCACAAGTTTAGCATCTTAAAATCACATATATTTTACTTTTTCACAAGTTTTGAATGTCAAGATGTTAAGTATGACTTAACTGTCCTCTCCAAGAATCTCACTCAAGGTCTTCTTCTGAGCCTACCTGCCTATTGATAGAATTCATTTCCCGAAGCTACAGAAGTGGGTGCCTTACTTTTTCAAGGTCAGAAGGACAATGTCTTTAATTTTTTCTGTCTTTAAATCCTAGGCTTCATTTAGAAGGTTGACCTAGTTAGGTCAACCCACCTAGGGTTTTCTAGCTTTTGATTAATCTAAGATCAACCAATTGGGGATCTCAATTACATACTCAAAATTCTTTCACCTTTGACCTTTCCATATTTTAATTATAGATCCTGCCCATACTCAAGGTGATAGGTTGATTATACAAGGAAGTGACTCAGGATGTCAAATCCAATTGTGTCTCTTTCCTCAGTTAAGTAGGAAGTAAAATCACCAGTTGGGAGTGGGGATGGTGGAGAAGCTAGTAGAGGTTCTAGGAAATGGGGAAAAGTATGCATATATCAAGAATGAGTAAACTTTTGATATTAAAGAAGCTCTTCAAGCCAGGCATGGTGGCACACGCTTGTAATCCCAGCATTCTGGAGGCTGAGACCGGAGGATCCGAGTTCGAGGCCGGTCTCAGCTACCTAGTGAGGCACTCCACAACTTAGTGAGACCTGATTTCAAAATAAAGAATAAAAAATAGGGCTGGGGGTATAGCTCAGAGGTAGAATGCCCCTGAGTTCAATCCCCAGTACCGCAAAAAAAAAGCTCTTCAAACTGTGGAGGGAACCTCCAACATGTTTCTAACCCAATTGTTATATTTTGATCAAACACTAAACATTCTGAGTAGCATTTGTAATATTTTATCATAAATTATAAGAAAGGACTAACTTTGTTTTTTAAGATTTATTGATCTATGAGGATGACGATTAATGGAAAAAAGTTAGTATTCAGCACATGGTTTTATAAATTTTAGTATTGGTTGAAAAGCATGTCAATATTTACTTCTGAAAAATTTCTGGTGCATGTTCTGTTTTAATAACTATATTAAATTTAGCAAAACATTTAGTGGAAAGAGCACAGGGATTATTCAAATAGCTCAGAAGCTATGACTGTTGCAAACATGATACTACTAGCATAAATGACTGATTAAAGTTAGTTTAAGTGGGACATTTGCAGCATTTCTGTCACCAAAATACTAAATCAATAGAAGTGTTTTTCTTTCATATAATCACTTAAGCTTTTTTGTTCACTTATTATTTCTGTTTGATTTTATAGACTTTCCTGAAATTGTGTGTAAAAGACATTTTTAAAAACTCATGAAATAGAGCTATTTTTACTTTTAATAGTTTAGTTAATTCCCATTCATCTGAGGATCCTCAATACTGTTTTCCAAAGTGGTTGCAGTTATCTGCAATCCCATCAACAATGTATTAGGGTTCCCATTTCTCCACACCTTCACCAGCATTTGTTGTGTTTTTGATGATTGCCATTCTAATTGAGGTTAGATGAAATCTCAAGGCAGTTCTGATTTGCATCTTTCTGATTGCTAATGATATTGAACATTTCCTCATACATTTATTGGCTATTTGTATTTCTTCTTTTGTGAAGTGTCTATTTAGATCATTTCATTTGCCAATTTTTTGATTGGGTTATTTGTTTTCTTAGCTGTGAGTTTCTTGAGTTCTCTGTATATTCTAGATATTAGTCTTCTATCAGAGGAGTAGCTAGCAAAAACTTTTTTCCATTCTGTGGGCAATACCACTTCTGGGTATCTATTCAAAAGAATGTAAACCAAACTCTCAGACCAGTGCATGTGTATCTATGTTTATAGCTGCACAATTCACAATTGCCAAACTATGGAAGGAGCCAAGATGTCCATCAACAGATGAATGGATTACAAAACTAGGGGATATGTACACAACTGAATTTTACTCAGCTATAAAGGAGAATGAAATCATGTCATTTGTGGAGAGATGGATGGAACTGAAAAACATTATGTTAAGTGAGTTTAGTCAGTCACAAAAAAGTTAAAAATCCTATGCTCTCCCTAATATGTGGAAGCTAGGGAGGAAGTGAGTCATAAGAGGGACTCTAGACGAAGAAGGAGAATCCTTAGATGAGCAAAGAAGGTGACTTAACTGAAGGTGATGGAGGGGCACCCTAATGCACATGATGTACTTTCACAAACATATCAAAGTCAATCACTAAACTGAACTTGAGAAGAAGGGAGGAGGAGGGAATGGGGTGGGAATTGAGGAAGAGTTAAATGAGAGATGTGTGCATGTTTGCCTTTACTAGCTTGTACCTAACCAAGATGTATGATTACCATGTAGCAATAAAAAATAAAAAGTAAAAAAATTCCTAAAAAATAGTTTAGTTAAGATAACATATTACTTATGTCTATACAGTATTATTTGACTATAAACATCAAAGCATAGAATACATTTACAATCTTCTTGCAAGGAGCTCAAGGAAATAAAATTAATGACAATAAGAAATATTTACAAACAGAGCCCTCTATATAACACACTGTCTTGCATATGCAAAGCATCTTATGAATCTTTTTTCCTCTCAATAAGTATTTAATTTGCAACCTACTCTGCTACAAGCATTGGAGCTATAAAGATGGAGAACATATTTGCTAGTTGGATCTAGACTTCCAAGTTACAGGGATTCTACATTTCATTAATGTTAGTGCTGGTTCCATGCCTTTGAAATAATATACATATCTGTTATTTTATCCTTTCTATGTATAATATATTCTATGTTCTTAAAAATATTAAATCAAAGATGTGTTCTACCTTCAAGGTGCTTATAATAGAGATGAAGATGTTCTTTCATGAAGTTTATCTCAGTCAGGTAGTCACTACCTCAGCAAGAATAAAAATAATTTCCTCATTTCCCAAATTACCTTGTGCAACTTCTTTATAATCAACCACCCTCTCCCAATGACCCTTGAGAATCTTTAAACTATTCTCTGTCCCTATGGTTTTACTTTTTCCAGAATGTATCATTAAATATATAACTTTGAGTGCTGGCTTTTCCCACTAAGCACAATGCACTTAAGAATCATCTATGTTTCTTAGGTTCTTGGTTTGTTGATTTTTATTGCAGAGTAGTATTCCATTGTATGAATGTGTCAGAGATCATCTATAAATCCATTGAAGGATATTTCTTTTGTTACCATTTTTAGAGGAGCACAAAAGTGACAGTTAATAGCCAACATTTGTTGAGAGATACCATGTGTCAGATGTTTTTACGTTCGTTTATTTTTATTAACATATTTAGTATTCACAACAATGTATTTGAAAGGCAATGATTAGAGTAGCAAGTCTATGGAGAAGCACCAGATAAGTTATTAGTAAATATTTTGGAATCTTTTTTTTCCTAATGAATGCTGAGCTATAGTGAATATACTGCCAATTTGGCAAATTCCTTCTGAAACTAACATATAGTTGTCTTTTGTTTTGATTATGTATGAGAATTTTGTGACAGATATATCTTATTAGACATAAGGAATCAACAATGTAAATTTGCGAGACCTAGAAAATAATGCTCACTTAAAATCCAGAAGCATTTTGAAAGCAGCAATTTAGTGTCTTGCTCATGTGCAAATCCCCTTTACCACTTTGCTCTCTGGCAGAAATGCAATTAATGGTTTATTAATAAATACTCAAAAGATTACAGGAAAACTGCCTGAAGGATACATGGTTCATTCACTGTGATTGTGTGTTGTACACATACACACACACACACACACACACACACACACACACACGACTGCTTTTAGTGAATTGTGCTATGGCATAATGTTTTAGGCATATATTATAAATATATTTAAAAGAAAGAGAACTATTAAATTTGGCCTTGGTGCTGATCAAGACACTGTATACTATGTGTATTGCAGGATCCTCATGAGAAGACACTATAATCTGAAGAAGTGTCTTCGTACCAAGATAATCATACTTTTCTTGAGAAATGTATCTCATAACTGTGAACATTGTACAATGCATAAATGACTCAATATCCTTTTTCATGTTGGCTTTTCAAAATATTAGAGGTAAATTCAAGACACTAGTATAGCAGTATATATTACTGAAATACTGTTTTCACTCAATACTGAGCTCCATGTGATGCAACAGGTGTGTGTCTCTTCTTGCTGCCCTTTAAACTGGGTCTATATTTTCTTGTGATACGCATTCCAATAAACCAATAACAAAGTTGGACGTGGTGGCGCACACTTTTAATCCCAGAACTTGGGAGGTTGAGATTGGAGAATCCAGGTTCGCCACCAGCCTCAGCTACTTTAGTGAGGTTCTCCACAATTTAGTGAAATCCTGTTTCAAAATAAAGAATAAAAAATAGGACTTGGGGTGTTGCTCTGAGGTAGAATGCCCTGGGTACAAGGTTCAATCCCCGGTAACACACACACACACACACACACACACACACACACACACACACACCAAAATAAAACAAAGCAAAACAAAAACAATAGCATCCTTTCTGAAACAAAGCAGATAAGAAAGAAAAGCAAGTATGCTGAGAGTGAGAATGATAGAAAGGTTGAATGGTGGACAGGTAAGCAGAGACAGGTGTCAAAAGAGCAGACAGTAGGTTACAAAAGTGTGGACTAGAATTAAATACAGATATGTACAGATTTTTTTCTACTTCTGAAGATTCAAAATGGATCTACATCTAATAAACAGCATAGAGTAAAAACATGTCAAATCCCTCTCAGTAAATATAAATCCAAAGTAGCCTCTCAAAGCCAAATAGGGAGGAATATTAGAGAAAATTGGCTATATGATATACACTTAGTTCAATCATTTGGATGTTTTAATTTCTGTTCTTGCATCTCACAAGCCCTGTGGTAAGTTACCACAAAAGTAGAGTTCCTCATACATTCTGGAATTATCTATTATTGTTATATGTTTGGGGTTTATCCAAACCATCACAGAAAGTAAATAGCAATATAAAATCCCCTTCTAAGTATAATGTCAGGAATAATTTTATAACATAGTTTTATAGTCTTTATATTAGAGGTCACAAATTAGTGACTCATAAGTTGAATCTATCCTATAAACGTTCAAAAATATTTTGTAATATTTGGTGTAATAGAAAAATTTGAACCAACACACAGAAGCAGATATACTTCCTCATTTTAGTAAACTATAGTAACGTAGGACAACATTGACAGGAGCTGATGAACAAATATTCTGTTAAGAATTTTTCCCAAAGCCTGACTCTTTAGGGTCTTGGGTCTGATTAATTCATTTACAAATACTTACAGACTTTTATCGTTTTTAACCTGTAGGCATTTACCTTTTGACCCTAGCTGTAAAGCCTATTTGAGAAAAAAAATAAAATAAAATGAATTAGATAGACAAAGTTTGCTTCCTATAGGAAAGGAGTACTTCTTTTTCTGGCAATAGGAACCATATAACTTCTTGATATAATTAACAGAAGGCTCAATTATAAATGTTTAGTAAACCATACAAGTAGTATTGCACATGCAAATTCTCTTTTAAAAATCTACTCTATATATTAATTTTGTAATGTTTAAAGTTATTTTTGCAGCTAGATTACATGCACTCTAATTAAGAAACATGCCTAAATTATATTTAAGAGCAAATCAAGGGAAAAATGCAACGAAAAATAATGTTCCATTAACATGATATTTTATTTGGAGATTAAATTAAAACTTTGGCTGCAAACACAAAAAACTCATGTGGAAAATTAGCATAGAATTTGAACTCAACAACTGTTCACATAATTATCATTAATTATTTTTCTTGCATGATACCTAAAAAGAGTGTAATTTTCAATAATATATCTTAATTAAATAAATATTACAATCAGAACTTCAATTGGCTTGTAATTGCTTCATTTTGTTATTCCAGTTTTGGGGTTACTGGGATTCAAACCAGAACTTCATAGTTTTATTTTTTGGCAGAGTCTTCATAAGTTGTCCAGTATGGCCTTCAATTTGGAATCCTTCTGCCTCAGCCTCCTGAGTAACTGGGATAGCAGGTGTGTGCCACCATGCCTGGCTATAGGCAGCTCTATTGTAATATTAATATTCTCACATGTGACTAATATAAGTCTCAGGAATTAAAAATGACATATAGAAGAGCCCCAGCCAATAAATATAAATTTTGTAGGTACAAACAAAATACTTTAAATTTCCTTTTCATTTTGAACTTCATAGGGAACACTATGAAATTCTGCATCATATTTTCCTATAGTATGAGAAGCATCTTTGCCAAATTCTCAAATTTATCTGTAGAAAATTTTGGATTTTATACACCAAAAATATGTCATTCGGTTATTTTTGCTTTACTATGCTGGCTAGGGCTTTCAATTAAATATTGTGTAGAATTCATGGTAATAGGAAGCACTGCTTTTTTTCCTTATTTCAAAGAGAAAGTTTTCAAGTTTTACTACTATTTATGATATTTTCTGTAGGTTTTTGAGTAGATATCCCATTTCAGATGAAATTCATTTCTAGTTTGCCAGGAGTAAACATAAATATTAAATTTTGTAGCCTTACAATATTTTACCTTTAGTCTATTAAATTAATTGCTTATCTAATGTTAAAACATTCTTTCAATCCAGATACTAAATTCAATTTTGATCATGAGAGTTTTATTTACACTATTATTTAACTTACTAATATTACGGTTAGTGACATTGCCTTACACTTTTTTTTTTCTTTTGTGTGTGTTTGTTTTGTTTTGTTTTTGTTGTTATAACAGTTTCATGAGAAAAGTTTCCTTATTTTTCTATA
>PVLC010011297.1:24964-47680 GCA_004027655.1 Graphiurus murinus
TTTTTTTTTTTTTTTTTTTTTTTTTTTTTTTTTTTTTTTTTTTTTTTTTTTTTTTTTTTTGTGGTACTGGGGATTGAACCCAGAGGCATTCTACCTCTAAGCTACACCCTCAAGTCCTATTTTATTTTTAAATTTGAAACAGGGTCTCACTAAGTTGAGGACAGCCTCATTAAGTAGCTGAAGCTGGCTGCAAACCTGCAATCTTCTTGTTTCAGCCTCCCAAATATTGGGATTATAAGCATGCCCTACTGGTGACACCTGGCTCCTATTTCTTCAGTTTCTAATTTCAACATTTAATGTCTGTTTCTTCTGGGCTTTTTAATATTTTTCTTATTCTAGCTGTAAATAAGGAAGTAAATAAAAAAATAGCAATTTTCACCATTTTTGTTGTTTTTACATATGCAAAGTAAATGTCCAATATTGCTTCTAAGTTTTTTTCCTTACCATGCTGGGGATGGAACCTAGGATCTCACACATGCTATGTAAGCCCTCTATCTCTGACGTACATCACCAGCCTATATTTCTACTTCTCAAAATGTTCTTTAATTTTGTTTCTGACCTTTAACAATGATATTCCAAAGAAAATATTTCAATAACTTTTTTTTTTCTGTCCATGAAAACACAAACAATACTTAATGGAATGTTGTATTTATCAAAGTTAGGGATAAGTAATCAGCATAATTCCACTAGGTTAAAAACTATGAGGAAAACATATTTGACACCTTAATTTTTCAGCTTTACAAGTATTTCTGTTAAATTATTTTCTAATTACTAAAGGAGTATTTTAATAGAATGAATGAAAAGCTAAACAACTTGTCTAATATTGTTTTTAACAAGTTGTGGTATGCTACACATTTAAGTGGCTGTGTTCAAAGATAATTGTGTTAGGTTTACTCTATGTGTTTCTATTAAATATCCTGTAAATAGTTTTAATTTCAGTACTTCATATTTGTAAGATCAAAACAAATGCAGTATTATATTAGACCCTATTATCAAATTAATGGTAATAGTGTTTTGATAGTGCTTTTCTTAAAACTGATTAAAATTCCTTCTTTTATGCATGGTATAATTATATTTAATAATTAGTGTATATAATTTAAACTTGGTTGAATAGCTGATAAATCACATTTGCTGTAGTTTACAATAATCTTTGCTCATATTTTTAACTTACTCTTTCAAAAGCAAAAAAAAAAACCCAAAACATGATGATAAATCATATTTCATAAGTTGAATTGTATTTATCTTAGCATGGTACATTATTATTTGGTGTTATGATATATTTATTTCAAAGGAGTAATTTCTAAAGGGTTGAATGTTTATATTTATATTTAATTTAATGTAACTCATGAAATTTCAATTTCAATATTGTTTATTTAACATTTTTTATACATTTATTGGTGTGTTTTAATTACAGTCAAGTTCAAAGTGATAAAAACATACATTCACCATATTATTTGACATGTTTCCCTCTGGATCCCATACTTACATTGGTACAGTATAATTATACATCAAATGAAATTCAAAGTAATTCATACATGCACACATCATTTGTATTTCTCTTCACATCCTATCCTACTCCCCCCTCCTACTTCCCAGCACATGTTAGTGAGTTTGGTAGTGATTCCTTAATATATGGACAAGCATTATTTGAACTGTTTCTTTTCTCAATCTTTCTTCCCTCTTCACCTCCATCCCCTAATCACTTCAACTATTCTACTGCTATCTTTTTATCTGAAATCCTTTTTGTTTCCCATTTTCTCTAGCTTCTACATATGAGAGAAAACATACAACCGTTGACTTTCTGAGACTGGCTGATCTCACTTAGCATAATATTCTCTAGTTCCATCTACTTTCTTGCAAGTGACATAATTTGTTCTTCTTTATGGGTAAAATTCTATTGTTTGTATATATCATATTTTCTTTATCCACTCATCTGTTGATGGATAGTTATGGTTAGCTATAGAAAGGGCCCCTTGAGGAGCTCATAAATTGGTGTTTGAGTTGATGTAATTGAGCATTAAGGGCTGTCATTCCAGCAGTGGACAAATCCATTGTAGGCCAGTAGGATGTGGATGGTGGTGGGTCCCTGGGGGATTATATTTGTTCCTTCTGCACCTGTTCCTGCTCTTGCTTCTGGCCTCCATGATGTGAGGTGCACACCCCATGTGCTCTCTCTGTCTCCCACCACCATGCTCTGAGGTCTAAGGTCCCCGGCCTCAAATGGAAGGAACCCCAAACAGTAAGAAAATAAATCTTCTTTCCTCTAAGTTATATGGTCAATCTTTTACATTATAGCTGCAAGAATGCTGACCAGAACAGACACATAGGTTGGTTCTATCATTTCACTATTGTGAACTGTGATGCAATAAGCATGGGTATACATATATTATTATAGTATTCTAAGTTTAACTCTTATATGCTGTTGGTGAAACTGTAAATTAGTACACTCACTATGAAGATCAGTATGGACCCAAATGTGCCACTCTCTTCTTGATATCATTTTAATATGTTTTAAGTAAAATCTAGAATATCCAGTATAAAAGTGGTCAGACAAAAAAAATTGGAAAAGAAGTTAAATTATCATTGTTTGCAGAAGACATGATTTTACATACAGAAAACCCCATACTCCACAGAAAAATTAGAAAAAAAATTAAAATTCAGTAAAGTTGTAGGATGTATCAACAAACAGTATCAGTAGTGTTTCTTTATGCCAATAGAAAATTATCTTAAAAAGAAATAAAAAACAATGTTTTATAATAGCTACAAAATTGTAAAATAAATATTTAAGAACTGTTTCTGAAGGCATTGCAGAATTTAGAAGTCATTACCTTCACACATTGAATAAACATGATCACTCTGAAAAAGCATATGGTTATGAATTGGTATGTTCTCTAGTTGCTTGTTACTTTGCTGTTTTAGGAAATTAGTTTTGTAACTAATGTCAAATCAATAAATGACTATACCTGAATGAAACAAAAATAAAATGGGAAACATTTCTCAAAAATTTAAAACGTCTTTGTATGTATATGCATAACAAAATCCTTCACTTTTAAAAAGCATATACAGTTTAATATACCTACTTTGTAAGCATTGTATACTTTAGTATAGAGAATGGGAACGGAGCCACCAGATGATCCAGCTATAACACTTCTAGGTATCTTTCTAAAGGGACTGAAATGAGAATATTATAGTAATACATGCACAACCATGTTTATAGCAAAACAATTCATAATAGATTATGAAATCAACCCAGGTATCCATCCACAGATGAATGGGTTACAAATTACAGGATATACACATAAGGAAATTCTACTCAGCATTAAAAAAGAATAAAATTATGTCATTTGGAGAAAAATGGATGGAACTGGAAAATAATATGTTAAAAGATGACAGTCACAGAAAGCAAAGGGTCATATGTTTTCTCTCATACGTGGAATCTAGGGAGTAATCGAGATACAAGAAGGTCTTTGAATAATGGAGAAACTCCAGTAGAGTGAAGGAGATGGTCTAGGGAAGAGGTGGGGGGGATGAAGAATTACTGAAAAAATTACTTTCTTTGATATTATGTGCATATGTGAGAATACCCATGCCAATCTCGATATCCTGTAAGGAGAAGGGGGACCTGGGGAGGGAACTGAGGAGAAAACTCACCAAGTACTGTGGGCATGTATGTCATTATCATTATGAATTACATTATGATGTGAGACTATAATCCACCAATAAAAGCATAAATGGAAAATAATATATAAGGAATTGTGACAATAATAAACCTATTAATCAGAAATTAAAGCAGGCAAGTTGTCCATGCCTGTAATCCCAATACTTAAAATGCTGAGACAGGAGGATTGCAGGTTCAAGGCCAGAATGTGTACTGCTTCACACATACAAAAATTAAACAAAGCAAGTTTAATGCAGAGAAATAGATTTTAAAATCTAAGACACAATATTTTTCATGTATGCTTTTATTAGGTGAAAATTAATTACCCAATATAACAAAATAGTCATTTTTCAAATTATAGTCTTAAAAAAATTAACATACAACTTAGATAAACATTAATGACAGCAGTTTTTGACATTAGTCCTTAAAAGGAGCAATAAAAGCTTTGATATCTATATAATTAAAACAAACTGATTAAAACATAAAATGAATAGCTTATAAAAGAATCCATTAAAATCTATGCATTGTATATATTATGTTGCTTTGTATTTTAAAAGCTAGTGGATAAAATTAGAACACATTAGCTTTTTTAAAAATAAGATATCAATCCTTTGCACTGATCTACTTGTGATTACTAAAATCTAAACTTTTTCTGAAGTCAAATGGTAAAGGCAGCCATAATGAATACCTGAGAAAGATTCTGAAAACATTCCTCCTTAAGCACTAACAAAATAAATGGAAATAACTTCCAATAGTCATCCCTTGATATCTGTGGGGAATTATTAACAGGA
The DNA here is from genome assembly GCA_004027655.1 of Graphiurus murinus. Lineage (NCBI taxonomy): Eukaryota > Metazoa > Chordata > Mammalia > Rodentia > Gliridae > Graphiurus > Graphiurus murinus. The sequence continues at coordinate 29,414 of PVLC010011297.1, forward strand.
CTATAGTGGACAAAAAAAATGTGAATGTTCAAGTGCCTTAACATATGTACATCTTCCTGTATATTTAAAATCCCCTCTAGATTATTTACAACACCTAATTCAATGTAAATGATATGCCAATAGTTGGTATGGTATAAAGGGAATAATGGCAAGAAAAACATCTGTACCTGTTCACTACAGAGGTATTTTTTTCCCTCTGGATATTCTCATTCAGCAGCTGTTTGAATCTGCAGATGAGAAAACAATGGATACAGAGTGGAGACTGTGATTTTTTTTCAAAACAGAGAAAAGAAATAGATATTCAGATAATTCTAAATTAGTAAGCCATTAGGATAACTTTGTACAATGAAGACAGAATCTAATTCATCTTACTTTGAAATCTGACTGACTACTACTGACTGGTTAGGGGGAGGTTTAGGGGAATCACAGCAGAGTACAGAGCTAAAGTATTCTGAGATAGATGACTCATGTCTACAGTGAGAACATGTTAGAAAGTGGATGTATTCCTACCAAGAATTTGTTGATCATTTTTTTATAGACTCTCTTAATCACAGATCTATTTCATAAAATTCATTTTCTTTCATGGAATGAAGAAAATTCCTCTTCATTCTTGTAGTAGATATTTTTCCAAATAAACTTAATAAGATATGGTATAAAAGATTATGTATGACACATTCATAATTTATCTTCAAATTAATATATAGTGGCTAACTGGATATAAGAAAAACTCCACAGGTTATATTTGTATGATTATTCTTATGACAGTATTTCGGTATATCAAAGTATCATGATAGTGATTTATTCTTAAAATTTCCCACTGGAAAATCCTCAGGTTATCACTATTATACTAATTTCGCATGGCCTGATCATTGTCCACCAGACTGTAAGTTCTTAAGTTATAAAGAAGTTTAACATTAATGATGTAACTTTTCACAAACATTTTTACCTTAAAAATACCATTTAAAAATAAATTTTGTCATTTAATGGGCTGTTTTATGATAAATTCCAGTGCTAATTTGTCTCTGAATGCCTTTATATCCTGAAGATTTATATACATTGTGTTAGCATTTCCCTGTTGCTTTTTCTTAATAGAATCAAATATATAAGAAATGACATTCAGGATATATATTATATTTTAATGTAAAGTAAAGAGACTCATTTTTAGTCTACGTGAAATCAGTCTGTCACCATATGGCAGTTAGTGACCACAAATATTTTATCCTGCTAGATTCCATAAAAGCATAAGATCTTAAAATGGGTAAACCATTATGTACAAGAATTTAAAGTATCTTTTTCAGTAATTACTTTAAATATAAAAGATTTTTGTTACCATGTCTCTAATATCTGAAATGTTAAGTTTTCAGTATTACTTGTGGAAAGAATAAATAAAATCCAAAGAGTATTAACTTTTTTCTTTCTTAGCTAACACTTAATTTTTAACATTAAATTTTAAAACACGAATACCAGAATAGTAACTTGTTAAAGATTAGCCACTTATACTAAAAAATGATAATATTGGAGGCATTACATCTCCATGACAAATGTCAAAGAGTTGTTTCCCTAAAAACTGACCAGCAATCGTAACCTTTTGTAAAGATATGTTACATAATTTTAAAAATCTGTAATTCAGAATATTAAAGCAGAAACACTAAACATGCAAAAATACCTAGCATGGTATAAGTCACTGCAAATCTTCAAATGATGATACAGACTGTGCTGTGGAAAGCAAGCCTTCCTAACACAGTATGGTTCACAGTAAGGCTTAGGTATATAATTTTAAGAAGTTATAGACTTATTCAGAGCTGTTTTAAGTTCACAGTAAAAGTGGGAGGAATAAATGATTATTTTATTCTTAAAAGTTTCATCACTTTAGGAAAGCTATCCAGTCTGAACATAAAGTTTATCAAGTAAAAATTAAACACATATCTTTAAATATATACTCAGCCCTATTTTTTAGAGCTCAGGATACAAAAAGGAATTAACAGTATGCTAACTACTTTATGTAACACAAGCATTTATCTAATGTGAAATGAAAATTAAACTGCTGTCAAATCAAAACTTCAATATTAGTCATCAAATTATGTCACAGGAATGTTATTTACATAATTTTTCTTTTTTTTTTTTTTTTTGCGGTACTGGGGATTGAACTCAGGGGCATTCTACCTCCGAGCTACATCCCCAGCCCTATTTTTTATTCTTTGTTTTGAAACCGAGTCTCACTAAGTTGCGGAGTGCCTCACTAGGTAGCTGAGGCTGGCCGCGAACCCGGATCCTCCGGTCTCAGCCTCCCGAATGCTGGGATTACAAGCGTGCGCCACCACGCCCGGCTCATAATTTTTCTTATATGTTTTCTAAGTGCAGTATTGCGAGGGGTGGCAATAATAACACTATCTTTAAAACAGTTAAAACAATTTTATTACAGATAACACCAATAATACGTATTGATTTTGACAGTTTTTCCGTTACTCAACACAAAAGGCATTTATTCAAATTAGGTGATTTTGATAATTACTAAACCTTAATCTATGCATTAAGAAACAGGCTGCTAGAAATTTAATGCATACATTGTTCTTTCTTTACTGTATTTTTCAGACCACTTGCGAGTTAGTTCCAGATAAAGACTTGGTTTATGAGGCCGATAATCTAGGTACACGGTATTACTGGTTCTTTTGGGAACAGCTTTTTCAATTTGAGTTCCTTCATGCCACTCATTAAAAGAAGTGATAGAAATTAAATTGGGGTGGGTCTGAAGTGCAGCACTCATAGAAACTTCATAATACTTCCCATTGAGTCTGTTCCGAGTGTTTTGAACGTTCCATGGACGGACGCTGATATCTATATATCCTGGGCCCACACTTGGGATAAACATTAAGTTGTTTTTATCACAAAAGAATTTTAGGCTAGCCCAGTTCTGACGTGATGAGCCATAGGTAAAGCCATTTATGGCAAAATATGTATAAACTCCATCAAAACCACTTTGAAGAATATCGTGTTTATGCTTTTCTTCTACTAGAAGTGCAATAAACAGTCCATCATAAGGAGAATTTCGAACACTCTGAGACCCTGAGGTGGTCAACAGATTGGCCCATACTTCAGGCTTCGTGATATAGGAATCATAGATGTAAAACATAGGAAGAGCATTTCCGGTCTTTGTCTTATACCTGTAAAAGGCTGGATGATTTCCATATCTAAAAAACAAACATATGTAAAAGAAATATGAATAGTCACAGCTTTGTCATAGACAAAAACTGTTTATGTATTGAAAATGAAAGTAATTATTGCAGCTTAAGTACATCATTACTCGTCTCCAGGGAATTAGTCATACAAATACAATAAATAAAATGCATTTTTAATTTTACACATTATAAAATGAGGTAGATATATTACCAGGCAAGACATTACCAAACAAGATAGAAATTATACTGAGGTTTACAAATGGTGACTAATGCCATAAAAAGCCCATTATTTTCTACACGAATACATATAAATTGCTTTTTTAAAAATCAGTGATAAACGTCCTTTGTTGTTGAAAAGTTTCTTTGTAAGAGTATGGCATCTATCAGAGATTATCATCAATAAAATCCTTTAACAAAATGAAACTCTGATAACAAATTTCTTCCTTTTAATCATACTAGGTATAAATAAGACACAGGTCCATTGCTCTCATAATTTGAACATTTTTTTTTAAAAAGTTAGAACTCTTTATTCATAAGATTTTTGAAATACTAAAAATATCAATATGACAGAACTTATAAATAGCCTTAGAAAGAACAGTAAAAACAGCAATCATTATTCATGCAAAAAGTGGATTGTAAGAAACTTTAGAAATGTTTCTCAAAATGATGGACACATTTATTACAAATTTAAATTAATTTCATTAAAAATATCAGATTGTGAACCATTCAAATCTCTCAAGTATAATTTAAGTGTACTCTTCTTTTAAAATTATGACTGGATCATATAACAGTAATTATAAACACTGAAGAAACTCACTTGTCTATAATATACTTGACATTTTCATACATATTTTGATCATCTCGATTACTATATGGTTCTATGTGAAAAGTGACCTAAAAGAAAGAAAATAATCAATTAGAGAAAATATTAGAAGTAAAAAAAGAAGTATATTCTACATATTTAATCAAGTGATTAATTCAATAACCTAACTTTAAGATGTGTATTTACTGAACATAGAAGGTACCAGAGAATTCTTAGTAGTAATATTTACTAAGGGTTTCTTCTAAGTACTATGTGAAACTTTGGAGTTATTCACTTAGTTAACCATCATAATTCAATAAAGCAGCTCTAGTTACTATTTCCATTTTCTAAATGAGGCAATTAAATGTTAAGATAGCTCAATAACTTCCTCAGACTTGCCCAGTTTACTGGAGGCAATGAAGGCAATCTGAATTCAGAGTTCAAATGTTCATCCACTGTGCAATATTGCTTTCTATGAGTTTATTTTTCATGTAAATATACATTATATGCTTATACATAAAACATGTAAGAACACATTCTATATTCAGACATATCTTTTTATAAAAAGTGTACATTTAAACTGCAAAGGGATTGTGGAACTCCAGTCTCCCAGTCTCTTTTTCCTGTCTTATGATGTAAACAGTTTGCTCCACCACATGTTCCCACCAAGATGTGCTGCCCTTGCCTGAGGGACAAGGTAAAAGGCCTGGACAATTTTGGACTGGAACCTCTAGAACTGTGAACTACATAAGCCTGTATATGTAAATTAACTGCTTCAGGAATTTCACTATAGTAGCATGATGTGGATTAATAGCTACCTTTAGAATTTCTTCCTTCATATTCAAAATTGCATTTCCTAAGTAAATTTTCATTTTCTATATAAAGGAAACAAGTTTAAGCAAACAGACTATATCACAATGAATTTTCTTTTTAAAATTTTAAAAATCTTTTTGAGGTGGTAGGGATAGAATCCAGGATCTTGCACATGCTAGGCTAGTGTTCTACCACTGAGCTACACTCCCCCAGCTCATTTACTGACATTCAAAGTTGCAAAACATAAATGACATGAGTAGTCTGTAAGGCAAAGATCAATGTATTTGCAGTAAATTCCAAAGCCATATTAATAAATTTCCTTCATATTTCCTAATTTCATAATTACAATAAAACTACTTTTTAATAATGTGATATATTACCCATTTCTTTCTTCCATTCAGAAATAATCCATTAGATCAATATTAAAATATTCACAAAATGACAGAATTTTATATAAAAAAATTGCCTATATTATCTTTAGATTAGGAAACTAGGATCATATAAATATTCCATGCCATGGTTCTAGTTTTCACCTTACCAGTTGTTACAGTTTGGATATAGAATGTCCCCAGAAAAGCTCATCTACTGGCAATGCAAAAACATTCAGAGGTAAAAATAATTGAATCAGGATTCTAATCTCTTCTCATTAATCCATTGATGGATCAATAATGTGAATGGGCCTACTGGATGGTAACTGTAGGCAGGGAGAGTGAGTTTGGAGGAGGTAGGTCATTGAGGTTGTGGCTTTGGGAACTCTATGTATCTTTGGTCCCTTCCTTTCTCTTTCTCTCTGATTATGGTTGCCATAAGCAGCTTTCCTCCACCATGCCCTGACACCATGATGTTTCTGCCTTGAAGCCAGCCAACCACAGACTAAACTTGTTAGACTATGAGCTCAAATAAACCTTTCTTCCTCTAAGTTGTTCTTTTTTTGGTCACAGTGATTGAAAGGCAAACTAATACACAAGTCTCTTTATCTACCCTACAGCCAAAATGAACAGTTTAAAGTGAAAATCTGGCCACATTTTTCTTTCTTCAACACCTCCATCCCTATATCCATTATTTCATGCCACAGTAAGAATGAAGTCTTTCTACTATTACATGGTATTGAAATACATTGTATTTTTTTCTCCCTGAAATGTACTTGTCTGTCTCTTATCTGTGATAGATTCCTAAGGATAGAGATATACCTTGTTCTTAATATTATCCATATCTGGCACACAGTTGGCACTGAATGAATAATTTCTATGCAAAAATTGAAAGAAGTCAAATTAAACTCTAAGCCTATGACTTATACTCCATTTTTGTTAGATTTATTGAATCTTCACTATAAATTCAGATTACTCATTTAACAAAAGATAATATGGGGTCATAGATAATATAACATGTTTTAATGGGAGCTGAGTAATTAGTTAAAAAATCACAGACATATTTTGTAGAAGTTTTACACAGTTGAAATGTTGAGGATAAATTAATAGCATTAGAGTCATGGGCAAATAAATAACGGCTACTTACAAACCAATAGTGGAAATGTGATTAATGTAGAAAGGAGAAAAAAAAAACCTTTCTATTTTTAAGTAGAATGCTACAATTTTTAAAATTCAAGAAGAAAACCAGCACCTGAGTTGGTTCTTTCCCCTATAATCCTGAGCAAAGAGAAAGAATTGATACCTCCCACCTGACTTTCATTTATTAGATGTTTGGTTTAATTCACTAAGTTTGATGAGATAATGCTATATAACATGCAATTCCACAATTTCTGTGGCTTTCAAAGACACAGTTGACTTTTGCATATAAAACCTGTGGATTGGCTGTTATGGGGCTGTATTGAGCAATGAATCAGGTTCAAATTAGCTCCACATTTTGGGAGCTCAGCAGAATGGGGTCCTCAGCAAAATGGGGCATTCTCTTCTCTCTTCTCATTTAAGAGAATAGGAACACAACCATGCAACCCCATGGTATATATTCTATTTCTCACATCTCACTAGCCAAAGCAGGCCATGAGGCAATACTCAACATCAATGTGGCAGGAAGTATACTTGCTATTTCCATGAAGGGAAAGGAGAATGGAAATATTTGAAAAATAGTGACAGAATCTCCCAAAAATCTCTATCACGATTCACTCAAAAGACTATTTAACTCATGTATTTTTGATGGTGTAGTATATAAAAGGGTGAGTGGAAAGAATCCAGCTTTGATTTTTATACTGTCTGTAAAACCAGCTTACTGAATGACAGTTACAAGTACTATAGTCCTTGCTCCAGCGAATATGCAAACAAGTATATAAAGGAAAAGATAATCAAAATGTTTTTGAAAAATCATGATTTTAGTTTTACTAGTTTACACTTCTAAAAAGAACTTACTCTACATTTTCTAAAGATAATGTAAAACAAGTAACTAAACCATAAAATATTTTTGTAACTCTTGCATATTTATAATTTTAAAATAACTCACCCCAAAAGACTCTTGCTTAAAGTTAGTAAGTAAAAATTGCAAACACAAAATATTTAGTGACTAATAATGTTTAAAACATTATGAATCAAAACTAATGAACACAAACTTAGGTGTGAGATAAATTCATGACTTATAAACTCTCTATTTCTAAATAATATGGAATGAAAATAAAGGACATACTTTTCTCCTCTGAAAGTAGAAAGAGAACAGTAAAGCAAACCCAAGCAAAAATGACAAAACACATTAATAAAGAATAAGGTCAAATTAATACAGTATGATCATTATAGTTTTTTTAAATGATATTGATAAATCAAAGAGCTATTTGGGGGAAAATAGGCAAATCAGTATTAATCGAATCAGGGAGAGGAAGCTAAATTATTTCCATGCCTTGAGGATTAGCAAGAAACAGAGATATTACTAATAAATCCATTTTACACTTCAAGTTTTAGATGTAGTCAGTTTTATACACTGAAGGTCCTAATTTATCAGCGCAGAACTCACAAATTCATCAACCTTTCCTTATATTGCATTAGAATTTTAAATAATTCTATAAAGTATTATCATTAATTAAACCTACTAACATTATCTTATATTAGCAAGCAAAAGTAAAGTGTTCCAGTTTTCATAAAAATAGGACATATATTTTATTTAATTTAAAAAAATTTCTGCTCCACAATAGTAACAAAACAGAAATCACAGAAAAATACAATTAAGTAAAACCATTTTATGGCTTCATTCTCATTTTAGAAATGAGGGGGATAATTCGAGAGAATAAACAATATAAGATTCCTGACTACTCAGCTCAGGACAAGCTCTAGTCTCATGGTTCCGAGTCTCCTATGGTTTGGATGTGATTTTCCCCCAAGGTTCAACCGGAAGCTTAGTCGTCCGCAGTTTGATAATATAAGAAGTGGTGGAAACTTTAAGAGGTGAGGCCTAGTGAGAGGACTTTATGCCTTTTAAGGGGTACTCCCTTTGGAATAGACTAATGCAGTTCTTATGGGACTCCTGGGCTCATTCTCCCAGGAGAGATCTGTCTGATAAAGTGGTTTCTTTCCTAGATGTGCTTCTACCACCAATATACCATCTGACATGAAGTCTTCACTGGAGTGTAGCAGAAGCCAGCCTCTAGCCCTTGAACTTCCAGAACTATGAGCCAAATAAAGAGCTTTTCTTTATAAAGTTACCTAGGCTAAGATATTTCATGACAGTAATAAAAAAACTAACAAATATAGAGTATATTCTCTTTTACATTATATAGAGTTCTTCCCAATAAAAAAGGCCACCAAATTATTCTAACAAGTTTGGAAATTTTTTTTGGAAAAAAGTTTATTAAATTCTAATTATTTTTTGATATGAAATATAAAATCTAAAGCACAGAGAGATCAAATATATTGGCAGTGTTTACATAGAGAATTATGTAATTATGTAATTATGAATGCTTTGCCAACTCCCTGTCCACACAGAAACATTATGATAAAAATTAACCTATCTTTATTTTTTCAAGGTATCCTGAAATCCAGACACTTTATTTAAAATTATAAATTGACCATGTATTAATGCTTATAGTTAATTAGCATTTGTAATGATTAGGCTGACAATGTTTTATTACTACAAACAATATGAGAAATCACTCTTGGCATCCCCCATATTAGAAATAATAGAATGAATTGAATGAGCAAGATACTTCATGCTATAGGAAAAAATTGAGGATGCAGTGCCTACAGCAGCAAACAAATATATGGTTGTATTGAAATTTATCTATAAAATTCCAGTTATGAAACTCAGTTGTACCAGTCAAGCCAAATGTAGAGAAGAGTTTAACAATGAGATAGCTCCAGTAAATCTCACAAGGAGAAATATAGTAGAGCACTATGTAGGAGGTTCTCGACAAATGCCTTGCAAAATTCAGATGGCGGTAATGAAACAACTTCTGCGAATAAATCAGTCTATAACAGTAAGTGATTTAAAATAACTCTAACAATTTGGCTAATTTTGCCCTCTCATTATAAAGAATAGGCCCTATGACCCAGCGTGACCAACTGATTTATCCAAAGGCAGACTTCAGACATAGCTCAGATGAGGGAGCTTCTCTTTTTGCTAGAAGATAGCAGAATGTTTAATTCCTTTCCAGTCTGAAAAGTGATAAGGTAACCCCACAAATGGACTTAGAGTAGTATATATATATTGAGCAAGTTTATATAGTATATAGTATATATATATATATTGAGCAAGTTTAAGACTCTCTTTAAAATATATATATATTTTTAAAATATATATACTATATACAAGCTCTAGTCTCTAGTATTATCATTAATTAAACCTATATATATATATTTTATATATATATATATTTTAAAGAGAGTCTTAAACTTGCTCAATCTATCTTTATACATTAGAGAATTTTCATTTTATCTTTAAAAACCTCAAGTACTAAAACATCCCATTTCTTAAGCTCCCCATTTCCCAGGACTATTGTGGGGCTTGGACAGAACAGTGGCCCTTGGATCTGTTTTGTGGAAAACAAATCAATCCCTTATCCAATCTCAGACCTGTTGCCAGAATCTGAAGGTTTGCCTATTTGCAGATTTCATATGCTGATAAGATCTCACTGAAATGCTCCCAGGTACTTGGCAGGTGATGGCTCTTGACAGTCAGGTAATTTGAGAGATGCTGTCTTAAGAGGGTGAGGATTATCAAGAAGAAAGAGGAGATGTCTTTATGGAAAGGAATACATTAAAACCTTTGTCTATCTAACTATTTCTATCTCCCTAGAGTTCCATATCTATTCTCTAATAACTACTAAATCTTTAAGCTGAAAAGGTAAAATTAAAACAAAACTAATTTTTCATATTTTTATTTGAAAGAGATGACTAGTAATAGACAAACTAGGCTGTCCTCCAATAGGGTATCTAAGCTACAAGAAGTCACAGATCAAATAAAAAGTTTCAGCAACTTTTAGGAGTGGAAGCAATGTGAGAACGCAGAGTAAATTATTAAGATTTGCAAACATACTGCATTGAACAACAAGAATAAACTTTAAGAAACATAAGCTACCTGAAAACGAGGTATCAGACAGACATTATTGCCAAAGGATACAAAGGATATAGAACAACAGAGTAGAAAACACAAAAAAAAACAAAAGAAATAAAGGAGTATCATGAAGAAAAGATCATGAATAAGCATTCCTTTTCAAATTATTTTTAATTACATACTAGATTTCCACATGAAGTGTCTTAGCTTCTGGACTCTGTATTATGTTTTATTGATTTCTTTCTCCATAGTGAGGCTAATTCCATATTCATTCTTTTAATTTCTGCCATTTTATAGCATACTTTTTTATGTGGAAAAGATAAGTTTTCCCTTTGTTAATAAATATTTTATTTTAAAGTAGTTATTTATTTTTATGGTATGAGAGATTCAACCCAGGTCATTCTATCTCTAAGGTATACTCCCAGTCCTTTTTACTTTATTTTTGTTTTTTGAAACAGGGTTTTGCAAAGTTGCTTAGAGTCTTGCTGCTAAGGCTGCCCTCGAAAGTGTGATCCTCCTGTCTCAGACTCCCAAGTACTGGGATTACAGGCATGTGCCACCATGCCCATTTTATTTACTTATTTTAAAATACTTGTTTATTTATTTTAGAATGGGAGAGGCAAGATGTATCTCATTTATTCCTAAACAAGCAACAGCAACAAAACCAAAAATTACTATTTCAGCAAATTATTCTGATACAAACATATGCATATACTCTCAAACACACATGATTTATAAATTCAAAATATATATCTTATTTTCAATATACTTACCTCAGAGTACTTATAAATAATCATCCTTATAATTAAACTTCTACATATTTTATTTTTAAACATTATATACAACTTTATTTTCTTTTATAATTGTTGGAGCCCTGTAATTGTAAATCATAGTGATGCATTCATATATGCCTATAAAATTATTTGGTCTGTTTACTTCTTAGAACTTTCCCTTTTCCTTCCCCATTCCCCTCCCTCAGTCCCCTTCCACTACACTACTGGTCTCTCTTTCTTTCTTTTCTCTCTAGTTTCCATATATAAGAGAAAATATGTGGCCTTGATTTTTGTTTGATTCTGGCTGAACTCATAAAGGTCAACTTTATTCATATATATATACATATATATGCATACATATATATATATATATATATATATATATATATATATATGAACTTTGGGATTAGCTTATAAAATTGTTAAAAATCTCAGAAATTTTTAAGTGAGATTACATTAAACTTATGTTATACTAAATAAAATATATATAAATGTTTGAGAGAATGGCCATTTCTGCAATTTTAAATATTCACATCAAATTTGTGCTTTTCCATTTATTTTTGTTTGTTTTTGGTGGAGATTGAACCAGGAGATTCTATCTCTGAGTTAGACCCCCATCCCTTTTTATCTTTTATTTTTGAAACAGGGTCTTGCTAAGTTGCTGAGGGTCGCATTAAGTTGCTGAGTCTTGCCCCAAACCTGGGATCCTCCTGTCTCAGCCTCCTAAGTACTGTGATTACAGCTATTTATCACCAGGTATAGCATGTTTCTCCATTTATGCAAATCTTTCATTTCCTTCAGTAAAATGCCAAATATTTCTCTGTGTGTGTGTGTGTGTGTGTGTGTGTGTATGTTAGTGTACATTTGGGGGGAAGTACATTGAAAGTGAGAGTACATTTTCAATGTACTTTCCCCCATTTTTTTCTATAGGACAGGAATCCTATTAAATTACATATTTTGAGGTTCCAGTCACCTTACTTAATTCATTCTTTCTCATAGTTTTTAGGTAATTTTCATGTTTTTTGTAAGTATTTGCTATTTGCAAAGAATAATTTTATTTAGGTCTTTTTTCTTTGGGTATATTTTAGTGAAATTGCTTTATTTTGAACATCCGTTAACTACTAAATAATTTTGACAGTAGAAAGCATTTGTATATTGATGTTGGTTAAAAGAGCATAATATTATTGTTTTTTCAATAGGTATTATGACGGATATTAGTTAGTTAAAAAACTGGTATAAGTTAGTTAAAAAACTTAGCTTATTAGGAGTTGTATTAGTAATGAATTATTTCCTTAAATTTGAAGTATCCATTAAGATCATGTATTTTCTTTAAATAGTCAATGAAGTTTTATTTTCTCACCATTTATAGAGTGCTTACTCTGTGGAGAAAGCGGATCTTAGTGATTTACATATATTATATAAATCTATAACCACTCTATAATATATGTTTGATTATTATTCCCATTTTAGAGATAAGAAACGTAGTTATAGATACATAATACAAATCTAGAAAGTGGTTGAACCAGGTTTGAATACAATTTGAATTTAGCTTTCATACCGTTGAAACTATTCTTAGGTCACTGCTAATAAACACTATAACTCAAATTTTCCTTAGGACTTTTACATGTATTTTTATCAGTGAAATTGATGTATAAGTCTCTTTACTGTGCTATCCTTGTTTAGTTCTGAATAAGAATTGTGTTATCATTATAAAATAAATTAGGATATTTCTTGAGGTTTTTATCTCCAAGATAGCCCCACTGATCCCCATCTCCTTACTTACAAACTATGTAATTCTCATAGTGTCCCACATTGTAACAGGGGGGAAGTGATAATATGTCACTTCCAAGATTTTATCAGAAAAAGACTGGAACTTCTATATTGTTCTCTCTCTCTCTCTCTCTCTGTCTCTGTCTCTCACCACTCAGTTGATTCTAAGGAAGCCAGCTGCCATACCTTAAGAAGACTCAGGTAACCTAGTGAGGCACTCCCCAACTTAGACTCGGTTTCAAAATAAAGAATAAAAAATAGGGCTGAGGGTATAGCTTGGAGGTAGAATGCCCCTGACTTCAATCCTCAGTACCGCAAAAAAAAAAAAAGAAGATTCAGGTAGCCATGTGGAAAGGTCCATGTGGCAAAGAACTTAAGACTCCTAGTCTTTTAGCTGGAAGGAACTAAGGCCTGCTAAATATTACATGAGAAAGCTTGTTGGTGGCTCCTCCAGCCTCCAATGAATGCAGCACTAGGCAACAGCTGAGCTGGCCTGTAACCTCCTTGAGACCCAAAATCAGATCACCAAGTTAAGACACAAAAGTATGTTCTTTTAAACAACCAAGTTCCGGGGCAATCTGTTATACAATGAATTACATTCTATACTATCAATATCTCATTATCACAAGAATCAACTATTTCTTGAAGGCTGAGTACAACTGACAGGTAAACCTAGTGATTTTAAGGAAAACGTTTGTACAATTTTATAATTTTTCCAAGAAAATTAGTCAACCTAGATTTTTTAAACATCGTTGCACAAAGAAAATAAAAAAATAAAATAAAAGCTTATTTTAGGTATTTTCCTGGAAAAATACCCATTTCATGTAAATTTCAAAAATGCTGATATAAAATTTTAAACTCTCTTCTATATCTACAAGTATATTACTTGTTATTTCATTTTTTACTCTTATTGGTGGTTTACCTATTTGGGTTTTTTTTCCTCCAAATTGGGGGAAAAAAAGTATAGTAACGAATTAATTGAGGCTACTGATTTTAAAGGTTTTATATTCTTTTTTTTTTTTTTTTCCAGTACTGGGGATTGAACTCAGGGGCATTCTACACCCCCAGCCCTATTTTTTTATTCTTTATTTTGAAACCGAGTCTCACTAAATTGCGGAGTGCCTCACTAGGTAGCTGAGGCTGACCACGAACCCGGATCCTCCGGTCTAAGCCTCCCGAATGCTGGGATTACAAGCGTGCGCCACCACGCCCGGCTAGGTTTTGTATTCTATTTCATTATTATTATTTATGATTTTTATTGATGCATTGTAATTGTACATGATAGTGGGATTCATAGTGACACGTTCACAAATGTACGTAACATTATTCTATTTGCTATTATTTATCGTTTTTATTTTTACTTTTTGAGAAAGGATCTCATTATGTTGTCTAAGCTGGTCTCAAATTTGAAATCCTCCTGCCTCAGCTTCCCCAGCCTCCAGTAGATTACGAGTATGTGACATGATAAGTAGGTTTAATAAATTTTCAACTTTATGAATTCCTTCTACTTTATTTTGTTATCAATGTCCCACTGGTATTGATAAGACAATAATCTTGGTATTTATTCCTGTATTATCTTCAATTTCAGTTTAGATTTATTTCTTTAAAACTAGTATTATTTAAATTTTAAACAGTTTTATACTTCAATTTTCATTTAATTATTAACTTTTGTTTATACTGAATGTGATCAGAGAATACAGACTCTATGACTATAATTTTTTGTGTGTGAATTTAGTACAATTAATCTTTTAACCAACACATAAACCAATTTTGGGATTTTAAAAACAATGCATGCTATTTTGCTATTCAGTATAAAATTTTTCTTGACACTGCTATTTAAATATCTTTAAGCCGGGCGTGGTGGCGCACTCTTGTAATCCCAGCATTCGGGAGGCTGAGACCGGAGGATCCGGGTTCACAGCCAGCCTCAGCTACCTAGTGAGGCACTCCGCAACTTAGTGAGACGCGGTTTCAAAATAAAGAATAAAAAATAGGGCTGGGAGTGTAGCTTGGAGGTAGAATGCCCCTGAGTTCAATTGCCAGTACCGCAAAATAAATAAATAAATAAATGAATAAATATCTTTAACCATCACTTCTATTTATTTCCATAATTCATTAATTTCTGAAGTAAATAAATAAAAGCTTATACTATGAGAAATTTTTCCTCATTTGTGATATGCCTTAACAGGTGGATAGAATATACTTACTCTTACTGCTTTCTTCAAATTTTCCCTTGCATTCTAACTGTACACAGGTGCATGTGTCCATATATATATTTAATAAGGATTAACTGAAAATCAGATTTTGAAAAGCATTTGGGCATCAATTTATTTTCTAACTACCTATAAATATATAAAGTCATATGACTAACAATTCTTTTTAGTAGACCTTTGACCTCTATGACTTTTAAACAAAAATCTCTGATTTCTGTATTATCTTCCCAAAAGAACCTTCAATCTTCTTTCTGCTAAAATAAACAATAAATTAGTATAAAACTTGCTGAGACTGTCCTCAAGCCCTAATACATTGTTGGTGGGACTGCAAATTAGGGCAACCACTTTGGAAAACAGTATGGAGGAGCCTCAGGCAAATGGGAATAAACCTACATATGATCCAGCAATACCATTTCTAAGTATCTACCCAAAAGAATGGAAACCAAACTATCAGACCAATGCATGTGTATCTATGTTTATAGCCGCACAACTCACAATTGTCAAACTATGGAACCAGTCAAGATGTCCATTAATAGATGAATGGATTACAAAACTATGGAATATGTACACAATGGAATTTTACTCAGCAATAAAGAAGAACAAACTCATGTCATTTGCAGGGAAATGGATGGAACTGGAAAACATTATTGCTAAGTGAGATCAGTCAGTCACAAAGAGTAAAGAAACATATGTTCTCCCTAATATGCGGAAGCTAGGGAGAAAGAGGGACATAAGAGGGACTCTAGACAAAGAAGAAACCTTAGATAAGCAAAGAAAGTGAAACACCCTAATACACATGATATACTTTCACAAACAAATCAAAGTCAATCACTAAACTGAACTTGAGAAGGAGGGAGGGCAAGGGAGTAGGGAAGGAATTGGGGAAAGGTTAAATGAGATATGTGTGCATGTATGCTGTTACCAGCTTGTACCTAAAAAAAAAATGTATGATTACAATGCGCCAACAAAAAATGAATATAAAACATGGTTAGAAAAATAGTAAAATATTTCTAAAGTATTATAATTTTGGCAAGGTTTGAAACATGTATTATAAACATTTTCCTTATGAAACATAATAGCATTAAAAAAGATTCTAAATCAGTATTTTCACAAACATCAAGTTCTTAAATAAAATGAACACTCCAAAAATAATTTTTACTATCCTATTTTCCAAAAGAGTTCATTATGTATAAATTGAAAAATAAATTAAGTACCTTCAGATCATACTTATGAGCTTTATCCAAAATAGTTGGTACTAAGTTATCGGTAGCTTCTCCATTCTCGTCACTTGAGTCAGGTGGATACCAAGATAGGGCTAGTACACCTAATAGGAAAAATAAAAAACAAAACTAGAATAAGAATGAGTATGACTGAAGGTATTCTAAAAATGTCAGGAAAAGTTCCAAACATTTAACAACAACAAAAAGGAATATATCAAAAATTGTGTTAGTTTTTTCAGACTATACAAAGCTATTTGCTTACTTTGTTTAGCCAGTATTTATGAACTATTTATCAGGAATCAATATTCTTTTTAAATAATACACTTTTTAGAATAAGTTTTAGGTTTACAGGAAAATAGCACAGAAAGACTGAGTTCTCATACACTATTCACGCCATCCCCAGGACTTCCTAACCATTTTCCCCTATTAACATCTTGCATTAGTGTGATACCTTTGCTATAGTTGATGAACCTAAACTGATATATTATTAAATAAAGACCACAGTTTACATATTAGAGTTCATTCTCTGCATTGTACAGTTTTATGGATACGTATATGTGCATGTGCAAACAAGCACATGTGTGTTGCTGGAATCAAACTCTGGACCTTGTAGATAGTAAGCAAACATTGTAACACTGAATTTATAACCCCAGCCACAGTTCTATGGATTTTGGAAAAATACATTAAGTCATATGTTTACCATAATGGTAACAGGCAAATTAGTTTTACTATAAGCCTGTGTGTATTTATTCCTCCTCTCTCACCTAGCAGTGATTGATCCTTTCACACACTCTATAGTTTTGCCATTTCCACAATGTCATATAGTTGGGAGTCATATGTAGCTTTCCCCAATTGGCATCATTCACTTAGTAATTTGCATTTGGGTTTCCTTCATGCCTTTTCATGGCTTAATAATTCACTTGTCTTTACTGCTGCATAGTATCTATTGTAAGGATGTTCATCCATTTACCTATTGAAAGGCATCTCAGTTACTCACAATTGCTAAATGAATCAATCAACAGATTTTTAGGCACAGGGAGAGGAATAATAATGGTATAAAAAGATAAGATTGAGGAAATTACGATGTGAAAGTTTAGAAATAGAGAATTTTATTTATTTAATTACATTTTTTTTGTAGTACTGGGGATTGAACCTAGGAACATTCTACCTCTGAGCTACACCCTCAGTCCTATTTTATTTTTAGTTTTTACTCTGAAACGAGGTCTCACTAAGTTGCAGAGGGCCTCACTAATTTACTGAGGCTAGTCTCGAACATGCAATCCTCCTGTCTCAGTCTCCCAAGTACTGGAATTAAAAGCATGTGCCACCACGCCTGGCTGAGAACTAAATTTTAAGCGTTAAATTTTGTGTAGCTATGCTACATATAGAAAAGTTTCATTTAGATGAACAACACAAGGCGCTCATTAAAGTTAACAAAAAAAATAAGTCCATGTCTTTTACCCACTATAAAAATAATGGCAAAAACATGGAAGACATAAAAAATAACCTCTAGTATATGGGGCTTCAGGGAAGCTCTGGCTAACCAATAAAAGTTATAATCTAGCGAAAAATGCTCGTGAGAAAAATGTAGAGGAAAAATTGGATCAAACATTTGAATTACCTACTAGTGCAGCCTATAATACTACCAAGGAAGAATAACAGTAAACATTTTCTCCAGCCAGGCGTGGTGACACATGCTTGTAATCCCAGCATTTGGGAGGATCCGGGTTCGCGGCCAGCCTCAGCTACCTAGTGAGGCATTCTGCAACTTAGTGAGACCCTGTTTCAAAATAAAGAATAAAAAAAAAATAGGGCTGGGGGTATAGCTCAGAGGTAGAATGCCCCTGAGTTCAATCCCCAGTACTGCAAAAAAAAAAAAAAAAAAAAAAAAAAAAAAAAAAAAAAAAAAAAAAAAAAAAAAAAAAAAAAAAAAAAAAAAAAAAAAAAAAAAAAAAAAAAAAAAAAAAAAAAAAAAAAAAAAAAAAAAAAAAAAAAAAAAAAAAAAAAAAAAAA